>BROF01005789.1:43944-59269 GCA_024346535.1 Eptatretus burgeri | reverse complement strand
ATATATATATATATATGTGTGTGTGGGACGATTCGCTTTGACTGATCGTATTCCCGTCAGGATCGCATTCACGGGGAAACGGGACGAACGACCTGGAGCGAGACGCGACGAGGGTCAGACCCAGACGGGGTGGAGGAGGAGGAGAAGGAGGAGGTGCCGCGGAGTGGGAGTGGGGAAAAGGCAAAAGGGCGGAGCAGGGCTCTTGGCCGAGTGTGCCCGTCGATCGAGACGGGAAGCGCACCTCGAATTAGTCCCTCTGTGTGCGCGGGCGGGACGTAGAGCGAGCTGTTAGTGAGGGGAGGGAGTTACGATTGAGAGGCATTTCCCGGCGTCCGCGGAATGTAGCGGCTCCGAGGCGAAGCTTCTCACACACCGATCTCGTCTCATTATCGGCACCACGACCCCGGCTCGCCGAATATAATGGGGGATACCGGTGTTCCGTGGCCCCCCGCGGCGCCTCCAGTCCCGGCGATGCCGCTGTCAGGACATCAACTTCACCCCCATCACCACCACCTCCATCATCATCACCATCACCATCAGCAGCCTTCGCAGCCGCAGGCTCCGCACAGCCAGAGGCGAGCCGCCGTGGTGCAGCGGCTGAGACAACGTATTGAGCAGTGCCGCCAGCATCACCTGAGCTGCGAGACTCGCTACGAGGTCGCTTGGGCACGGCAACGTGAGCGACAGAGACGAGACAACGACCTCCTGCAGGCACGAGCCCGCCGGACGCTGTCCGGGGCACGCGCACATCCGCGGGGCCTCGAGCGCAGGATCGACGGAGGATGCTCGGGGGGATCCGGAGCGTGCGAAACCCACGAGGGAGACCAGAGAGCCCTTGCTCTGCTCGCGGTAAGTGCTCGTCTCGGTTTGTTTATGGTCGTTTCTTTCTGTCCGTGGACCCTCCTTGTACCACTGGAGTTGGGTGGTGGGGCTGGTGGATCTTTTTTCCTGGTCGCTGTGTCTCTGTGTCTGTCTCTGTCTCTGTGTCTGTCTCTGTCTCTGTCTGTCTCTCTGTCTGTCTCTCTGTCTGTCTCTCTCTGTCTCTCTGTCTCTGTCTCTCTGTCTGTCTCTCTCTGTCTCTCTGTCTCTGTCTCTCTGTCTCTGTCTGTCTCTCTGTCTGTCTCTCTGTCTGTCTCTCTGTCTGTCTCTCTCTCTGTCTCTGTCTCTCTGTCTCTGTCTCCTGTCTCCTGTCTCTCTCTCTCGCCGAGTGGTGCTATGTGTTCTCACGTGCACCGTTACATGCATTGCTATTCTTTTGACTTCATGTAAGTGCTGTGCAGTTGTGATGTCGTCGCATTTGTGTTGCTCGTAACGACGTCACAATGCTCGAGATCCGCATCACAAAATCGATTTTTTTTTTTGTACTTTGAGTCACACTTATTGGGAAGTGAGTCCCAACCTTTATCAGCCGTTATAAGCTAACTGTGATGGTGCATTCAACCACGATGCAGACCACAATACACTGGTCTTGACCCTTTAATGATGTCTGGTTAAGGCCACGTGAAGCTCTCTCTCTCTATTTCTATTTCTATCTCTATCTCTATCTCTCTCTCTCTATTATGTGAAATGTGCTTGTATGTACATGTCCTAAGGACCTCCTGTCTGTAACATCTCCAATTAAGTGACGTATACTAATTGCAATTTATTGTTTCTCACCGTTTTCCCTGCCATCACGTGGGTTGAAGCTAATTAATTTATCCTATTGCAACAAAAGCGTAATTTATCTCAAGTGTTGCGTCCATCATTTTTCAATCGGATGAGGGCTTCTGGGTTAATTCGACATCCAGTGCTCAAGAATGATTACGTGCATCTCCATCACTGGACCCCAAACCCAATGGGAAAACTTCACCCACAGATTCGAGACCGAGACCCCATCGAAGTGAGGTTAACTCAATAAGACTGTATGAAAAGCTCATGTTCGAGTCGAGTAAAGGTGAGAAGCTTGTCAAAGGTCATGGCCTGGCTGGATGAGAGCCCAAAACCCTCATGTTAGCAGGATGTGGCTCTCACTGACCCGGGCTTATTGGCACGCCATTAGGCCTGCGTGTTATTGCTTCGAGTTGAAATCTCATTTGAGCTCCTTAAAATGACCGTGCTGGGATATCTATTTTGCTTACTTGGATCGTGGATTAAAATACAAGATGGAAGGAAACGAGATATTCTGGTGGAGAACGGTTTCATCACAAACTTGCATCTACGTATCGGAACCCCCGGACATGAGGGTGTGGATATCATTTTGGGAACCTTTAACAACAACTTGAGCTTCTCTTCCATTAGCGATACTCGCCTTTGGTTAGATTTTGTTTCATGTGTAAAACCATTGGCTGCATTATCCTGTCTGAAATATCTTCTCATCAGGAGGATGTTTGCTCTTCTTTTATTGAGTCATGACTGTGAGTGGGGGTTGGGAGTCACCTGGAAGAGGGGGATACTGTTGATAGGTAAGCCCAGCAACAACAGCAGCATGGGAACTCAAGGAAATGAAAAACACAATTCCGTTGGACGTCCTGGGCTAAGGTGTATCTGGGTGGCACTCCGAGGGTGCACAGTGATTTGGCATCGATTTACATTGTTAGGAGCATCAGGTGGCACAAAACCTTCACATGTCCTGAGTACTTCAATTCATCGATCGCTCGCTCATCCGGGTCTGATCACGGGGTACAAAGATTGTCCCAGATCCCCTTAGAGCGCAGGTGAAGCCACTAATAAGTATGTTGCCAGGTAGTGCTTTAGAATCGTGGTTTTGAAACACCGTAATTCCCTTGGCAAAGGGAAAGTCGTGGACATGCTTTTTCTTTCCTTGGCTCCATCTCCTCAAGATGTATGTGTTGATCATCTAAGTAAGCTGTTTCTCAAGGACAAGCTGTGTCTCAATGGATACTTGATTAGCACCTTAGACGACCAACAACACTTGTCACTGTGACCCAGGAGCTTGAGTTGAGGGAAACATCTGCCAATTATACCGAAAAGCCTGCGCTCGCCACATAAGAGATGCTTGCTTACCAAGTTTGGTGGTACAGGTTGTCTCGGGTAGAAGACCTGGTTGTTGATCCAAAGAAGTCTCCAAACTCTCTCCCCAAATATTTCATCGAACATCGTCTCCATTTGCACAAATTTATGGGGCACATTCTACGTTTGTGTGTTCAGTGTTTGCTGGACAGCTCTGTCCCATGAAAGCAATGGGCCCATTTTATTCTCTGTCAAAGCTTTGTTGTGCAGCAGGAGAGCAAAACTGTTGTGGCACGAGCTCCTTTAATGCCAAGGTGCAGATGCTAAAGTGTTTTATGCATCGATTCGTGTGTTTCTGCTGCGCTAAAAAGGCGCACGGCTATTGAGCGGTTCGCTGTGCACGAGAGTGGATACGAGGAGCGTAGGGAGCAGCTATTGGGAGCAGATGGATTAAGTAATGCAGCAAAATGCATGCAGGGCTCGTCCCACAAAGTAGTTGCGTGGGGCTAATCGGGCGTTTACAGGTGATCCCTCTTTAATTCAATTGTCATGTCTTGGGCCATGAGCATTTGGAGCACAACGATCAGGACAATTAGGGTGAGAAATGTAGCAATTATGTAAAGATATCGGTGGGAAAGAATGGAAACGGTGGTCCTCGAGAAGACGAGATTTGCTTGAGAAGTTATGGAAGCATTCTCTGTGAGCAACAAATGAGACAAGCAAATGGATGGAACGCAGGATGGTAATATACCAATACATCAACGGTAAGATATATCATGTCGTGATTTCAGATGATAAGCAGGAAGGAGATGGAGATCAAGGTATGGATATCAGCCAAATCTGAAGGCTCAAGGTTAAAGAACAGATTGTTGAAAATATCAGTGCAGTGAAGGAAAAGCAACTTGCAGTTGTTTCAGATTGCTGCCGAGAAACCAAATTGCCATCACACAAATTATTCAGCAAGCACAAAATCGCAAGTTCTTTGCTAAGTCAACAAAACATGGAAGTAACATTCCACCACAACCGTTTTGTTTACTCTCGCTTTTTCTTTGTGGGGAATCGTCTGCTGAGCACTAAAGCGCTATCGGTCTCAGCAGTACATAGATAGTTATTCCTTCAGTGTTTGAACATAGCTCACACACAGCCTGACAACAGCAGAGCTAAGGACATACACAAGGGAGTGAAATGGTCTACAACGGATTTGAACGAAATGTACAATCTCAGCAATGAGGATCCTCCACTACAAGCAACTTGTGCTGTGCCACAACATATGTGACTGCAAACATTATGTTCCTCCCAGGCGGCTGTCCCTTCAAGGCTAACGAATGAGTTACAGCATGCCACCTTCCACGCAGCCAATCAGCTATAGTTGACCGATGCCAACATGCCCCGAGGCCAAGGCTGGCTGGGCAAGTAGCCTGGGAGTAGGCGGCTTTCTCATACCCCTTCCCCAACTTTTGATCCACCTCCCCCCAAACCAAACCCCACTCGTCTAGATATTGGCAAGATTTGCAGTTTGTGGAGGAAGGAATAACCTACAGAGGCAAAGAGAGTTGGAAGGGCCAGAGAAGGGCAGTATGTCAATGGTAGTACGGCGAAGGCAGTATGTTGAGGCCATTACAGGGAGGGCAGTAAGGCAGTAATTTGAGTAGCATTGTGGTGATACACTAGCTAAGTTGCTCATGAGCTAGTTTTCTCTTCTGCACAAATGACGCACTCATTTCAGCCTTATGGTATGCATTGACTTTACAAAGTGCAATGATAACTTGAACAACAGTAGTTTAATACATTTTGAGCTGGGCCATCTTGCTGGCAGAGAAAATATGAAAATGGATGTGGCTGGCATTTTTAGTGCTTGGAATGCAGAAGTGAATGTGGTGCTTGTGAAAAATGAAATGAAAAGAAAACAACAATCGACAGATTATTAGCTAAACCTGTTCAGCTACATTTCATGTGTATTTTGACAGTTCTCTCTCTCTCTCTCTCTCTCTCTCTCTCTCTCTCTCTCTCTCTCTCTCTCTCTCTCTCTCTCTCTCTCTCTCTCTCTCTCTCTCTCTCTCTGACTCTCTCTGTCTCTCTCTCTCTCCTTGAAACAGGAAATAGCAGTACGAGGATATAAAATGCAAGGTCATTTCATTGCCTGGAAGAGAATGCTGCACCTGTAGCACAAGTGCTCTCAGCAATGGAATGTTTGAAATGGCAGTGTCACTTTGGCTTTAAATTGTGGATCATACGATGGTGTTGGGCTTGGTGGCGCAGTCGTCTTAATATTGAATTAAATGCTGGTCTAGTCGCACGTCAAAAGCATAATGCTTCGAGTCAAACGGTACAAGAGCAGTTGAGATATTGATAAACGATTGAAAAATGCAGTGTGCAGCACTATTGATGGATTGTAAAAAGGACTGAGACATATATACCCAAGCAACCTAGTTAATCCATGTATGCCGACCAAAGAGCCTAGTTAATCCAAGTATATCAACCAAGGACCGAGACATATATTCCTAGACATATCACGTGCTTTTGACATGGTCTGGCACCCTGCCCTACTCACCAAACTCTCTTCCTATGGTATCCAAGGCCATCTCCACTCATGGCGCGCAGACTTCCTCTCGCGTCACAGTCAACGTGTGGTCCTAAATGGAGTTCTTTCATCCCCTCTTCCTGTCCAGGCTGGAGTTCCTCAAGGTAGCGTTCTGGGCCCTGTTCTTTTTCTAGTTTTCATCAACGATCTCTCCGACTTTCTGGAAAATCCTCTTTATCTCTTTGCTGATGACTCCACCCTCTGCCGTACCATCTGTCATCCCTCAGACCGGCAAGCAGCAGCTTCTTCGCTCACTGCAGATTTGGGTAAAATCACAAACTGGTCCAACACGTGGAACTTGTCGTTCAATCTGGACAAATCTCACACTCACTGTCTCTCCAAAAGAACCATTTGGACCCCCCCCCCCAATCCACTTTCTCAACAATCCTCTGGAAGAAGTCCTTGATTTCAAGCTGTTAGGCAGTTGGGGTCTCACGATCTGCCATGACCTTTCCTGGGAAAGCCCCATTTCCAACCTGGCCTCCAAAGCCAGTTGCAGACTGGGAATCCTCCGTCGTGCAAAGTCCTTCCTCGGCCCACCTGAGCTCCTGACCACTTACAAATCTTTCGTCCGCAGCCTGATGGAGTAGTGCTCTCCCCTCTGGGCTGGTGCTCCTGCCTCCCACTTTTCTCGGCTTCACACTGTGGAAACCAAGGCATTTCGGATCATTGGCATCTCCCGCGGTGAGGCTGAGTCTTTGGGCCTCTCACGAATCACTGCTCACCTTCACTCTTTCATTCTTCTTTTTTCCCACCTTTGGAATAAACTCCCTCACTCTTTTCAATTCCATTATTTCCTCCAGGCCTTCAAAACAGCTGTTCACCCCCTCTCCTCTCATCGTCCCCCATCCAAATCCTCGATCTTTTATACCCCCATTAATCCACCCCAAACCCACCCCCTTCAAATTACCTGCTTTCCTTCCTGAAAGTCCTTGGCGTGTCCATCTTGTATACCCCGTGTTTCCCGCCCCATCCCTCTCCCTTCCACAGATCTCCTAATGTCTCTGTTCCCTACTGTTTTGTCCTTCGCACTCCCGCCCCTCTTGTCTCATGCCCCCCTTGCTATGCATTGTGTTAGTCTCATACGAGCCTCGACAAGGTATACAATTTTTTTTTTTTTAAAGGACATTAACAATCAGAAAAGTCGTCATAATCAAGAAAATAGAAAATGTTTAAAATAAGTCTCTCAAATCAGGGAACATAGAGACATTGCAACAAACAGTGAGGAAAATATGATTAGCATATAACAAACAAACAGTGATATAACATATAACATATAACATATATGTTATAGCATATAACATATAACAAACAGTGAGGAAGAGAGGATATAATATAATAGTCTAGTTAAATCACGTATGCACTGTGCGTGCAGCCTAGTTCATGCATGTATGTACCGAGACGCTGAATGTTAATCCGCATACACACTGAGCAGCCTCATTAATCCAGGCGCACACCAAGCAGTCATGTTAAACCACATGCAGACTAAAGCCTAAGTCACATTTGCTCTACGGCTAGGATACGGCGGCCGTACCCCCCCCCCCTGAATTGACAGAAATGTGCGGCGGCCGCAGTTTCTGAGGTGGCATCAGGGTGGCCCGACGCCGTATGGCTATCTTTTACAGGCTGTAGGGGTCGCCGTGGAATTATAGTGCGGAGTTATAACTTTCATTTCTACGTTGACCGTAGCAATTCGACAAGCCAAGCCATGATGCAGATGTGTTCCACGTCGACCGTACGTAGGGCGTACGGTGGGCTTGCGTTATTCGTGCGGCTGCCGTAGGCTCTTATCAATGAAAAATGAATTTTGCCAACCCCCAAAAAATTACGGTGGCCGCACTATTTCCACGGTCGCTGTAGGGTAGTCCTAAGGTGTCCCTGTGTTCAACATAAGGTGGCCTTGCGGTCTGTGTGACTACCTGCGAGCAACGCAGGGTCGACGTATGGTTCCCCTACGCCGCCGTGCGTCCTACATATGGCCTCCGTGGCAGTCTGCGTCGATCGTGCGTCCACCGTGCGCTACCGCTAGAAATCGGAGTATAGGTGTTTGCCTAGTACTCCGAACTGGTATATTCAGTTATATATATTATAGTTATGGTATATTCAGTTATATATACTGGTATATTCCGAACTGTTATATTTTTATTTCAGTAAAAAAAGAGCTGGTATATATGCTGTACCTACTCGTTACCGTCCGTCTGGCCGCACGTTCGCCTTGGGGCCCCCCTGCAGTCCCCCTGCAGTCCCCCTGCGGTCGCCTTGCGGGCAACTTGTGTCTGCCTTGAAAATTCTATGGCCGCCGCAGGGATGCCCTAAGGTCACCGTGCGACATCAAATCAAAGACCGTACGGTATCCCCACGTTTTCGCTCTCCACAATTTATAAATACGCCGCCGTGCGGATCCCCGAAAAATAAAAACATATGTGACTGCTACATTGTGTGACCATGGAAATACTGCGGCCGCCCTATAATTGCTAGTGGCCGTAGATTTTGTAGACCCTGCGGCCACCGCGCCAAATGTGACTTAGGCCTAAGTGGTCAAGTTAATCCATGTACACACTAAGCAGCCTAGTTAATCCACGTATGTTAACGCAAGCAGCCGAGTTAATCCACGTATACCAACCCAAGCAGCTGAGTTAATCCATGTATGTCGACCCAAGCAATTTAGTTAATCCATGTATGCTGACCAAGCAGCCTAGTTAATTCAGGTATACCGATCAAGCAGCCGAGTTAATCCGTGTATGCCGACCAAGCAGCCTAGTTAATCCAAGTACGCACTAAGCAGCCAAGTTAATCCACATATGCCGACCCAAGCAATTTAGTTAATCCATGTATGCCGACCAAGCAGCCTAGTTAATCCAGGTATACTGACCAAGCAGCCAGGTTAATCCGTGTATGCCGACCAGGCAGCGAAGTTAATCCACGTATGCCAACCAAGCAGTGGAGTTAATCCATGCATGCTGACAAAGCAGCCTAGTTAATCCGCGTATGCACTGAGCAGCTGCGTTAATCCGCATACACACCGAGCAGCATTATGGATTGATGTACACACAAAGTAGCCTAGATTTAATCAATGTACACACCAAGTAGCCAAGGTAATCCACGTACACACCGAGCAGCGTAGTTAATTCATGTACACATCGAGCAGCCTATAATTAATCCCTCTGCACTCTGAGCAACCTGCTTAATCCATGTGCACACCGAGCAGCATAGTTAATTGATGTGCACACCGAGCATCCTGGTTAATCCATTTATGCACAAAGCATCCTCATTAATCCACATATACACACCGAGCAGCCTAGTTAATTCGCATACACACCGAGCACCCTGTTAATACATGTACACACAGCGTAGCATAGTTAATCCGCATACACACCGAGCAGCCAACTTAATGCACGTACACACCAAGCAGCGTAGTTGATTGATGTACACACCGAGTAGCCTCGTTAATCCACGTACACACTGAGCAGCCGAGTTAATCCATGTCTGCACAAGGCAGCCGAGTTAATCCACCTTCACACCATACAGCCCAAGTTAATCCATGTATACACCAAGTAACCGAGTTAATTCATGTATGCACAAAGCAGCCGAGTTAATCCACATACCCACCATACAGCCTAGTTAATCCATGTATACACCAAGCAGCCTAGTTGATCCACGTGTGCCTCAAGCAGCCGAGTTAAACCATGTATGCACCAGATGACCTGGTTAATCCTCGTACACGCCGTACAACTTAGTTATCGATGTATGCACTGAGCAGTCTACTTAATCCATATACTCACCGAGCAGTTTATTTAATCCACGTGCCATGAGTAGTCGAGTTGAAAACTTCTTGCTTCTCTCCTCCTGCCCGCTCTTCCCTCCATCCTATGCCATCCAGGCCCTTATGGTCACACGCTGCCATTCTTCAAGAATCTCACACTTGGTCACGCTCCAAAATCTACCCTGAACGCTCACACAGCAGTGATTATTTATTGGAACTGGGCATTTATTACATATTATTTCAGCTCTATTATTTCTTTAAATTTCATCCAAATCAGGACAAACCATTAGCTATGCAAGAATGTATGAATGATTCACACTGGTGGTTCGAAAATGTTATATCAATAGAGGGTTGATCAGTAAGTCTGTGGGCTAACAACACCGTATAAAAAACGAGGACACTCAGTAGAGCGCATACCTCCGCCACATAATGCCTAATCCACGAGAACATATCGGCCCAATACATTTTTGAAATATCATACCATATATCGTTTTTGGCCCTATCTCTCAATGGTGAAAAATCACTTTAAAATTAAATAATTCGCGTATCCAGATTCAGATCTTGACCAAAATCGAAACGGTTCGGCGTGGTCACACACCCAACCTCTCCACAACTTTTTGAGATATCATGCGATTGTTGCGAATTCGCGCCCGCCGGCGTGCGAACAGCCAAGTAACTCGAATTGCGGCACGTCACCCACCGGACGGACAATTCAGTCGTGACCCTCTTGGAACAACGCCGGGAGCTAGTCACGGGTGGGGGTTTAACCTCACCATGATCGTGCCAATTGCCCACCTGCGCAGGATAGGGTTGCTTGCCAAATTCGATCTACCTAAGTACCTGCGCGAATGGTCAACCGGGCGATCGCACCTCGCCATGGGCCGACTCCAGACACGAACCGCTTAAGCGGTCCGTTCCGTGCTACAGTGATAACCGAGCGGCGTTATCGTCGGCCTCAACGGTTCCGATTAATTAGCGGGATGTTGCACCCACTACGTACCCCTTACGTGATGCAAGATGGAGGGTCAATAAAAAAGGAAAAGAGACGAAGCAGAGCGGGAACAGTTCAACAAGCAAGCATTTTATTCACACGCACACACACAAGCACAGAAGGTACGTATTTACAGCCATACAATTATGCACAAAAAGCAAATGTAACAAAAGAAACGATGCAGAGCTACAACCGACTATACACGTACACACGGCAACACTTAAAACAATACTACTTGAGCCAGACTGGCGCCACCCACAAACATTTACACAAAAACCCCAAAGAAAAGAAAGAAAGAAGTCGCGACTTCCCTTTTATGGCTGGTGAGTCCCTCTCCCACGACCGTCAGCGTGGTCGCGCCTGGCTCCGACCTCTCTCGTGGCCGGCGAACCCTCTCTGGCACTCCCCGTCCGGATGCGCAGGTCCACCTCACTACTGGCGCTCCCGCGTCTCCCGTCCGTGCCTTCGTGACAGGGCCACTCGCCAAGGCGCATGCGCAGGACCTCTTCCCGAAGACTAACTCTCCACAAAAACCAACCGAAGACCAACCAGCCCACCAGCCAAGACGAAGAGGAAGCGGCGGAAGAGGAAGCGGCTCAAGAGGAAGCGGCTCAAGAGGAAGAGGCTGAAGAGGAAGCGGCTCAAGAGGAAGAGGCTGAAGAGGAAGAGGCTGAAGAGGAAGCGCTCAAGAGGAAGAGGCTGAAGAGGAAGCGCTCAAGAGGAAGAGGCTGAAGAGGAAGCGCCAGCGCGCCCGCCCGTGTCCGTCTTTTATAGCGCCGGGCTCCGCCCTTCGCCCCGCCCCGTTCTCAGCTCCACCTTCCTTTGAGAGGGTTCCCGAAAAGGGCGTTCCCTCACGCTTTCCCTCCACCCCGCCCCATGCGGGGGCCGGGGGAGTCAGTTTTTGGCTCTGGGCCAGAGAATTATTCCCCCAAAATGAGACCCCTCCTTCACATGACCTCTGACCTTTGACCTGCATCGCCCCTCCTCCACTCCAAAGCGCGGGGAAGTCAAACAGAAGAAACAGGCGGGGAAACCTGCGCATCCTCGCAGTTCCCACCTTGGCGCCTTTGTTTGCCGTTTGGAAGCAGACGTAGTGGCGAAGATGTGGTAGCGTAGATGGTGGAGGTGGCGAAGATGTGGTAGCGAGTGAAATATTTTTTATACAATCTTAAAACGTCTCCAAAACATCCCATTTTTACCAGAATTTCGACAACCCAGTGTTAAGCGTCCGAAGCGATCGCAAAACTCAAAGACAAAATTAAAATCGAAGTTAAAACGAACTCGTAACGTCGACCGAAACAAAAATACTCCATTTCTCCACGTGAATTTACGGAATTATGTTTGACCTCACTGTGACCTTGACCTTTGACGGATTTTGACCAAAATCTAATCAGCGCTAGCCATCACCCTCCTGGATCACGTGGTGTAATTTGACATTGGTAGCTTCTTCCATTCTCGAGTTATCGTGCCTACAAACAAACACACAAACACACGCACACACACAAACACACAAACAGAGGACGGAAGTCATCAATATACTTACGAAATCTAAAGATTTCGTAAGTGACAAACAGACAGAATTACTGACAATAAGGGTCACCTATTTCGGCAACCCAACAGACAGACAGAATAACAAAATCAACGAACCAAAATATTTGAAAAATCTTCGATTTTGCAAGTAATAAACAGACAGTTAGGGTGAAAACATAACCTCCTTCACCTTTGGTGGCAGAGGTAAATATTTCATAAAATTATTGGAGTAGGAGTATGTAGAGAATAGCATTCTGTAATTCACCATTATGGACTTATTGATCACTCTTTGTTTCTGCCTTGTGAAACATCCACAACCCCTATTTAAATACAGCTTGTGTAAAGGCCGTTCGATGGCATAAGCTTGTATCAAGTCTTGCGTCCTGTGTAGAGAATGTAAGAGAAAATGAAAGAAGAACAACCAGTGATCATTTGAATCCTCCAAGTGTCTCTCATCCTTGGACAAGAGATATAAATTTAGGACTTCATTATTATCTGTCAGGCTTAAAAGCACAGCAACTTAAGAGCTGCAGTCTATGATTAATTATCAGCACCTTCTGATTAACATAAATAAAGATACATTTGTTGTCCATTTGGTGCAAGAGAGACTGAACTGATTGCTTGAAATTTCGTTTAATAATTATTCATTAAATCTGTAGCAAAAACTTGAAGGTTATTTTCTCGATACACTGCTGATGTTTTGCTAGTCCACGGTACCAGATGCACTCGGTCAGTGGTTTGAGCATCTGCTTTGGGCCTGGCAGGTTGGCGGTTCAATCCGACCCTGGCCGGATCGTACAAAAAGTTCAAAACGTAATGCTGCTTCGCTCGATGCTCAGCATTTAGAGGATAGAGCACTTACAAATCCAGTGGGTTGGTCTGTTTATCAGAGGAGAGTGACGTCAGAGCATGTCACCGCTATGTTTGTTGTACATAGATAAAGTCCAGACACAAGGGAAAGGACAGACAGTAAAATAGATAGAGGAGGGGAGGATACATAGTCACCTGTAAGAGTTTTGGGGAAGGTTATTGAAGGCAGAAAAGATCGATGGTCGGGATGGGAGAAGACATAGGATGGTAGTGTACCCGCTTGCTTGAAGCCCTGGAGTCGGATGGCACGGCCTCAGCAAGGCAATTCTATAGATTGGAGAAAAGAGGAACAAATTTTGACGAGCTTGACATTGCAGTGTTCATCAATTATTTTCAAACATTCTGCAGTTTATTGAAGTTGGCATTGTTGTATGTTTAATCGTGTAATTATTATTTGACCAATTTTTCAACCACTTTTTATTACCCTCACTGGAGGAGAGGGTATTGCATTTGGGTCTGTTTGTCCACATATCATGTGCCAACTTATAGAATTTTTACACATTATCATTTTTGAACTGATTGCATCGATAAAGTATGTACAATTTGAATGCCAGTACGTCTATATTATAGACTGCACAAAAGTCCTGGCGAGGGTCTGCTATCTTTGATTGCTCATTCTAGTTTACACAATGTATTTGTTTGGACAAAGAAACGTTTGTCGTGGTCTCTCGTGTTGGATAGTTTGACGAGTTGGCCGGAAAAGTTTGGCACGAAGTAGAACTTTACGAGTTATCAACGGAACTTTGTATTATTGGGTGGTCGCTAGAGTACCCTTATTTTCACTTTTTCCGTCTGTCTATGTTTGTATGTTTGTTTGTATGTAATGGACAGCTCTGGAGGCCAGAGGAGTCAACCGATTTTGATGAAACTTGACAGATAGGTTCATACCAGGATCGAGTTGTATGCTTTTGAGTACCGTTGCTATGGACACCACCGTTGCCTAGCAACGGGACTTTGAATTTTTTGAAAAATCCCCAAAAATTATTTTTTCGAAAATCAAAAATCGGTTTCCAGGATTTTATGCGCAATGTAATCAACCTCTTCGTCAAAAATTTTCAGCCCGATCCGTCAAAAACTGTATGACGAGTATGCAATTATGTAGCGACCACCCATGTTGCCGACCGGCTTGTTTTTCTTCTTTTTTGCACGAGTACCAAGTGTGAGCAAAGAACACTTTGGTGTCATCTACATATTACATATGCATGGAGGGAGGAGGTCGAGTTGACGAATTGGAAATTGTGAGGGGGGGATTCAAGGGAGGAAAGGGAGGGGAGGGTAAAGCGGTCGTGGAGGGGAAGAACAAGGGGTTGGGAGGATAGAGGAGGAATTTCAATTTGTGAAAGGATTGGCCTGTTTAGTGTTCCTATCTGAACCCCTGAGTCAAATCCCATATACCACATGTATTGTCCCCTGTTAAGGGAGGCAAGAAGAATGTGGATAACCGAGAAGGGGGATGCAGAGTGAGCTTCCATAGTTTTACATCTATCAAAGTTTATTTTTGTATCTAACTGAATACTTAGTGTTGGCATATAAAATTGATAGGATATCCAAATAATAATAAAATATTAGGATTACAATGAGACGTATTAAGAGCAGGTTGAAGAAAGAGCAAAGGGACTTGTTATATTACAATTGTGATTAAACAAAGACATTTGCATTAATAAGGTAGAGGAACCTTTTGACAATGGAAAGTGAATGAGCATTAAGCTAAATTGAGTGGGAAAAGTTGAGCACTAAACTGTCACTAATGAATCTTTGAACTTCACCATCATGCAAGTAATGCGTTAACCATTCTAATTTGGGCATTAACTTATGATTCATCAAACAAACGGCTCGATTGTTTCTCTTCTCTTCGCAGGCACTCAGAGAGTATAGAATATGGTGGCTGGGCTCAGGCCTTGAGGGAACTATTTTTTTCCAGCAAAAGCACATTTGGTTCTGAGCTCACTGTGAATCAATGGTAAAGGAGAACGAGAAGCTCCAGGGCTGGGACTCAGCTGGGGATGAGAGTACTGTCCACTTGTACTACATGGGAGGAGAGGGTCATGTGGACCTGCAGGGGAAAATCCAGGAATTGGGTAGGGGGGGGGGTTTCCAAATAACAGAAAATCTAAGTCATATGAACGTCATGAAAACTTTATTGCAACTTTCAAATAAATGCACATTCACATCTTCTTTGATATGCATGGATTGTGCAAAAAGATATAAAAGTTAATTAATTTAGTATTTAAATGCATAACTAAAAATAAAATAGCTTGAATTCAATAAGCTTCAAGTTTCTATCTTAAATATCATGACTAGTGAGACCGACCTGAGTGATGGTAGTGTCTATATGACATACCAGAAGGAGTTCTGGGTGACCAGGGAACCCCTGGGTTTGCCACTGACCTGAGTGTTATATAGTGTTCTGTTAGTATTTGATTTGTATACATATAGTACGTGCTATATAGACAGGGAGTATGTAGTGACGAATAGATGTACTAAGTTTCCAGGAGTGCACGATGATGAGTACACGAGCTGCAGCACAAGGTTGAGAGCAAGCCATTGGAGGCAGTGCTCCCAAATCTCACAATCCGAGCCTTGGCAACACCTCGTGCCCAAATACATATCCTTCCTAGTGTGTGTGTGTGTGTGTGTGTGT
>BROF01005789.1:31630-43897 GCA_024346535.1 Eptatretus burgeri | reverse complement strand
TGCTCTTGTGCCAGGGAAATGATATTCCATATGATTACAAGCGGAGCAGACAAAGTGTCAGACAATGAATCTCCTCTAGTGTTGCTGGTGTGCCTCGTCATACCTAGTCATCGCCAGGAGCGTCAGAGATTGCACACAAAGCTACATGAAGCCATCATTTCATTAATACCCTCCATGTACACATGCCTTGGCATTCGCTGTCATTTTGCCCATCCTTGAGCTGCGTTAGTACAAAACAAACGATCTGCTTCATACGTGCTTGATTACATGAGCAACATGGCCTAATTGCATTCAAATATTTTGTTGACCTTTCGTATGTTCTGAAAAGTCTGGTGTTGGCTTAACGGTTAACATGGCTACCTTAGATCTTTGGGTCTTGAGTTTGACCCCCTGTCGTGCCGTTAGATAACACCATGTGGGTTGACTCAGCCTGTCATCCTTCTGAGGTCGGCAAAATGAGTACCAGCTTACTGGAAACAGGGGGCACTGCATCAGTGGCACAGCCGCATTCCCAGCAATGATGCAACCAGTAGCCGCAGGATCTATACGGAATAATAACAACTTGTTGTGAATCTATTTGAGTTGAATTTGTCCCCTTGTTCATGTTAAATGCTCATCCAAAGATCATGATGATGCCATCAGGGGCCAAAACCAGTAGCTGAATTGAACAGTGCACTGGAACCATCATACTGACTTACTTGTCATTATTGTTCCTTCGTGAACTTAATTAATCATGCTCGTACACAACACTGTACACAACCCCATACTCTGCCGTCATTCCTGAGCGAAAGGGTAATAAGGTACCTTTGTTACGACACAGTCAAAGAGCCGGAGAGCATGCCTGTTGGTAATCTGCATGACGTAATTATACATCCACAGTGCAATTTCAAGGTAAATCCAAGAAACATGTGTTTTTTTGTGAGGGCACTCAGGTGTCAGAGCTTTGGAAAACAAAAAGCATGTGAGCATGCACCGCAGAACATTTCAAAACACTGAGCAAGGTAGGCTGGTTGTTGACACCGGCACAATGAACGGCTGATCAATCTTAAAGAACATTCTTGGAGTTGCTCTCAGCCGTCGATCATACAACATCACGATGATTGCATTATTGACTGAACAGCTGTGGACCTTCAGAACTCGTGCTCTATTTGTCTTCAGAGATGGCAGGCGGGACTTAGAACTCCCGTGAAATGGGTGACGCAAGAACAGCCTTTGCCATTGATCTTGTACAAAGGAGAGAAAGTGGACAAGGCAAGTTTATTACAAAAAGAGAGGACACACACACAGATGATATATTTCTTAAAACTTAAAATTTTCCAAATAAGTCGAGGCTCATGGAGGAGCGAAAGGACAGTGTGATGGGTTAACAGAATGGCAAAGAGGAGGAAGGTAATGGGCAGACAAGAATGCACAGATAGATGCACAACAGCATGAGAAGATAAGAGGCAGGAAGGGAAAAAGGAAGGGGGTCGTTGAGTGTTGAAAAGTTTTAGAATGGGACTTGGGAGACACCATGAGGGGACAATTGGCAGCAGCCATGAAGGACTGGAGGGAAGAGGGAAGACTGAAGGAAACAAACGTAAGGATTAGGTTCCACAGATTATAGAAAAGTGGAATGAAGGAAGAGAGATAATCAAACAAGTCGGTTCCACAAATGAGAAAAACGTGGGATTAAGGAGTAGAAGCAAACTTAAAGTTCGGACTTGGTAAGATGACTAGGTGTGAGTTTGTGGGAGAACATGTGCCACCTCAAGGGCGGTGGAGCGGGCTGGGTGGACAGAGACAAAAAGATGGGTATTAGAGAACTGAAAGACCATTAACCTGCCTGTGGTGAGTGAAGAGCCAACTCTGGGACTTGGCCTCGAGCCGAGAGATGCCAATAACTCAGAGCCTTTGATTAGATTGTCACCAAGAGCTACATCAATTCAGAATGAGGAGTCATACTTCCTGGTTCTGTGGATGAAGGCCTTTCATACTGTACTCAGAGGTGGATGGCTTGGAATGGACTTTCATCTGTGGAGCCAGATATCGAGCAGCTTCCATGTCAGCTTGGAGATATGGTCTGCGCAAGACAGGTTATGGTTGGCAGTGTGGTTTTGGAGCTCCAGAGACTCCACCTCACCCCATGGGATGTCCAACTACATGTACTGAGAGATTTGCCAGCTGATCTTTTTGACGAACAGAACGAGAGTGTGGGACATTCCTGCATTTAATGGAATGTTTCAAGTACTTGACCGGTCACTTGTTTTTTTTTTTTCCACATGTTTCCAGCAGACAAGGATTCTGTTCGAGCTTGCTTGTTAGATGTGTGGGGTACATGGTGGACCCAGAAACAAAATGGTACAGTGGATGAGAAGCAGAAAGCTCATTGATTTAGATTCAATACTAACAACAAGATTGATTGGTCTTGGTATGAACATTAGCCTCAAGAGGTAGAGCACAGGACAGGATGTTCTCCAGAGCACCCCACTGATTGTACTCACAGAGAAAACCAAGTAACCATTCAAGGAGGGCATCCTGAAAATCATTGGCTGACAGCTTGGAAAGCAAGTTTGAATGCCATACAATATCGAAAGCATGAGGGATGACACTCACATCATGTTCAAAATTCAAGACATCCATCAATTTTTGAGTGATAAGAATTAAGTCAGGTGTCCCGAGTATAAATTTAAACAAGTTGGTGTTAAACACTTCCCAGAAAGAAAGCAAACTTTCCAGCATGAACAATATATTCTCATTTCCTTAAATGTCCATTTATATTCTGTATGTTTTCATAACTCTTCCATTACTATATATTGTGAACATTTTAACATTTCATGCGAATTATTTCAGCAACATAATTGTCATCCCCATAAGTAATCTGATCTCCTGTTGGAACAATTGATGAAATCAACAAACGTTGATTGAGGAATGATAACTGCCGTGGGAAGCAAGGAGAAACTGACGTTTCGAGTGTTAACCCTCCGTTGGAGCGAAAGACGCATCGCTCTGATCCAAAGTGAGGCATCACTCTTTTGCTCTGACAAAGGTTTAATGCCCAAAGCGTCAGCGTCTACTTGGTTCCCATGGAGGTTTAGCGTACCTTATTGACCGTCCTGTTGATTTCATCCATTGTTGTACCTGTCTGCCAACACAAATCGACACTAGCCTTAATGAGCAAGACCAGTTCTTCATTCTACTCTGATCTATTGGAGTGGAACCATTTTTGAAACTTACCTAGTGTGATCATTATGATGTTTAAAGAGCAGAAGCAGCCTTACTGTCGTCAACCGAATCCTCAGTCTGTGGAGAGAATGTTGAATTCTAACATGGTACCATCCTACAGGCCTCCACTTTCTGAAACATAGCATAGTACCAACCGAAAGGCCTGTACTTTTTAAAACAGTATGGTACCAGCCTAAAGGCTTACACTTTGTGAAACATAGCATAGTACTAACCTAAAGGCCTATACTTTGTAAAGTATGGTATGGTACCAGCCGATAAGCCTCCAGTTTGTGAAACATAGCATAGTACTAACATAAAGGCCTATACTTTGTGAAACATAGTGTATTACCAACCTACAGGCTTACACTTTGTGAAACATAGCATAGTACTAACATAAAGGCCTACACTTTGTGAAACATAGTGTGGTACCAGCCTAAAGGCCTACACTTTGTGAAACATAGCATAGTACTAACCTAAAGGCCTGTACTTTGTGAAACAGTATGGTACCAGCCTAAAGGCCTACACTTTGTGAAACGTAGCATAGTACTAACCTAAAGGCCTGTACTTTGTGAAACATAGTGTGGTACCAGCCTAAAGGCCTACACTTTGTGAAACATAGCATAGTACTAACCTAAAGGCCTGTACTTTGTGAAACAGTATGGTACCAGCCTAAAGGCCTACACTTTGTGAAACATCGCATAGTACTAACCTAAAGGCCTGTACTTTGTGAAACAGTATGGTACCAGCCTAAAGGCCTACACTTGTGAGACATAGCATAGTACTAACATAAAGGCCTACACTTTGTGAAACATAGTGTGGTACCAGCCTAAAGGCTTACACTTTGTGAAACATAGCATAGTACTAACCTAAAGGCCTGTACTTTGTGAAACAGTATGGTACCAGCCTAAAGGCCTACACTTTGTGAAACATAGCATAGTACTAACCTAAAGGCCTGTACTTTGTAAAGTATGGTATGGTACCAGCCTATAAGCCTACAGTTTGTGAAACATAGCATAGTACTAACATAAAGGCCTGTACTTTGTAAAACATAGTGTGGTACCAAGCTACAGGCCTACAATTGTGAGACATAGCATAGTACCAGCATAAAGGCCTCCACTTTGTGAAACATAGCGTGGTACCAACCGACAGGCCTACACTTGTGAGACATAGCATAGTACTAACATAAAGGCCTACACTTTGTGAAACATAGTGTGGTACCAACCTACAGGCACACACCTTGTGAAACATATATTTTGCCAACAGATTCCATTGCATGGTAGTGTGCGGAAACAACAAAATGCAAAGGGACAAGGACCACAAGCACCATGTTGTTATGACTGACTGGACACCAGACACAGTCAGATTAAAACAAAGATAATCTGTATTGATGAATATGTTTGATTATTGATATCAGGAGATAATTGGCTGGACATTTAGGTATCATACACCCAAGGAAATTGCGCTGAGAGGTTGAGGAATTATTTTAATAAAAGAAGTAAAAATGAAGCCATCATTCGTACATGGTATGGTTTCATGAATTTGAAAGACAATAGAGTTCTTCAGAGCCGGTTCCTCTTTTGTCTGCCATGGAACAACAATCAAGTTCTCGGTTTTCTTTGCGTCTCAGAAGAACTCTTTACATGGCTTTGATTCTTTTGACACGGTGAATGAAATGGATGTGGAATGCGTCGTTCATTTTTGAAACCTTCGGTTGTACACGCATTGTGCAAGATGAAATATCGTACGAGTTAATGAGTGCTCTCTGCTCATGGATATTAATGATAATGAAACGATGTGGAATATATTTACTTTTGCTCCCTTGTATTATCCTTTTCGTTTGTCTTCTCTCTTTGCCTGTGTTCCAACCTCATTTATTTCACCTTGTGTGGGGCCGGTAGAGATTTCGGGGGTTTTGCTACCATTGCCGTCACTTGTGTTTCTCAGCTCAATAGCTGCTTCTTGGCTCTTTTGCGTGATCCTTTGTTTTTCCTCATCACCGACGTTATTCCCACAGCGATGTCTAACAGTGGTGTTGATCTAAAAAAAATTCCGTTCCTCAAGACAATTGCACGCTGTCTCTTTGAGATGAAGGTTCGTGCTCCCTCCCTGTGGATACGGTTGTGTTTTTTTGGGTTTTTTTTTTTTTTTACTGTCTCAGCCTCATGGAGGAGCTTGTTATACCAATGTCACATGCATAACAACAAGAGATCGGTGCATCGTTGTACGAATTACGAGGACACAATGGACAAAACAACATGGCAAATGGGATCTGCACCTGGGATCCCAGTATCAAAGACTAGTAATACTGTAATGTTGATCTACACCTGGAAACTCAGTTACGTTTACAAGTGAGCTGAGACGTGTATGAGAACAAGGCTCGCGTGCTGTCCGGCGTATTCATCACAAGGTAGAACCATGGATAGGCAGCCACTGGTGCACAAAAATAGCTCCCAAGACATTTCCTGTTGATTTGCAATGGCTCTTGAAACGTTTCTGGGGCCCAAAGGGGTAAAGCTGTGGTCTAGTTAGACAGTGTATTAAGCTTTGAGGTTTTTGTAAAGTAAGAATTTTGAACACGTCTGCAGGTGGACATGCTGGTGGAGAGTATTTAGTGCCAAGACATGAACAATTTGTCTGCAATTGGTTGTGTGCAATACCGGGCGGTGTGTGAGCTTTCACTGTTTTCTCTGCTGAGGAAGGCCCTGGGGCCTACTTGGCAAGGCATGTTTCTTATTTTACTCTGATTGCTTTCGGCTGTTTGGCTTCAACTCGGGCTGGGGTTATGGCGGGAAGCAGTGTGGTCACGTGATCGAACAGCCAGGGATCATGGTGAACACGGTTGTATCACTAAGGCTGACCATTTCATTTTTGATGTGGCACACCAGCTGTGCCGAGTCTGCCTCACGAAAGATTTGAACTGTGGACTCAAATTGATCATAATGATGAGATATTTTAAATGATTCATCTCCTAAAGGTTCATTTGGAAAAACAAAAAACAAATTATCAATGAACTCATTTGCATGAAGGCTTCGAAGTATGTGTTTCTGGGTACCCGAGCATTCACCAGAAAAATTGTGGCTTTGAAATAATTAGCAATGACAGGAAAAACTGGAACTGATTTTGGTGTGTGGGTTCTTACAAGACTGCCGTCGTGTCTCGAGCTTGCCATGGTGCTTTACAATATCGCACGCAGAGCAAGAAACGGATGTCTTGAAATCCACAGGACTTCACATGGTGGTGGCTACATTTCCTCCATGCTTGTCTGGCCTTACTTCACGTTTGTCCCTTCTATGGCTTCCTTCATAAAACCCATTCTTAACTTTAACCATTTCATGGCAAGTCTCTTTTCCAATAATGACAAAATGCTCCTATAATTCTCTCTCTCTCTCTCTCTCTCTCTCTCTCTCTCTCTCTCTCTCTCTCTCTCTCTCTCTCTCTCTCTCTCTCTCTCTCTCCCCTCTGTGTGTTCTAACCATACAACCTGGAATTTCCTGTGGCCTAAGACTTAATTTACAGCAGGTGTTGTGGTTATATGCCATATTGTCATGACCAAGTACCAGGGACGGTGTTACAAACAGTCAACATGTTTATTCATGTGATTTGCTGCTTCTCGTAAAAGACCTTTCTTTGGAAATTTTAATATGTTTTGACTTCGGGGATAGAAACGTCATCACCTGTTGATCTTCGCCTTCAAAATGAGGTCAGCGAGGGTAAGGAAGGAACGACGTCCCTTCTTTATGGCCGTTTGATTTAATTTTCATGAAGGTTTGGTTTTTGAAGTGAGGTCATGCCAAGTGTCTCTGCAATTTCTTTCAGTTTCTTGTTGTGGCACAGTGGTAACAAAGGGTGGCCCCTTCCTTACACGACAAAAAGGATCCTCGACCAATAGTCCGTCCAACTTGCTGCATCTTATTGCATGTATGCATCGTTCTGCTCATTGCTGATTGTCATGCATGGTGATTATCCAAAGTGATGGTGGAAACCAAATGCCTTGTGAACCTCGGGTGTGATTAAGGACCTTCTCTCACTTCCAATCGAGGACCTTCTCTCAGCTGCGATGGGGACCTTATCTCAGGTTCGATCTTGGACTTTATCTCGGATGCGATCTCAGACTTTCTCTTGTGTCTCCTTCTCCCAGTTACATTTGAGGACCTTATCGCAGACCTTACCGTAGGTGTGAGCGAGGACTTTTTCTCGGCCGTATCTAGATAAGTACGATACAGTACTGTCCCACTCTTTGGCCACTTAATTGCACAAGCTAAGCAACAGGCTGCAAACCTTCTAAGCAAACAAGGGAGAAAGATGAGATAAGTTTATCCTGGAATGCAGGAGGTTCCTTAAGGTGTGCCTTTAACACTCGCCGCTCCAGCTCTCCCTATCCTGCTTGAGCTTCATTACATCAAAAGCTGCGCTCCTGACCCACAGACCCTTGTATTCCGAATAAGCTCAATGCTTTGAAGTGATTGAATACTGTCTCTTCTTTTCCGCACTTCCTTTCACTCTAGTTTTTAATTACACGCTCTTATTCCATATATATATATATATATATATATATATATATATATATATATATATATATATATATATATATATATATATATAATCAAACAAGCAGAAGGAAACAAGGCATGTGTTCCCCTAAGTGCATCTGCTTTGGATCCATTGTGAGTGACAAAGTGGCAAACAGCAGGACTAACAGAAGTCGATAATACACCACTTCAGCAGTGACATCAGCATCTTGAGCAGCAGAAAACCAAACGTGCACATGTGTGAGTGTGTGTGCCTGTGTGTCTGTCTGTCTGTCTGTATGCGTGTCTGTGTCTGTATGTGTGTGCATTGTGTCTGCATGTGAGACCCTTTGTGTGGCCATAGGAATGTGTAAGGTTTATAGCCATGTGCGTGCACGCAGCTTGCGCTTTGTCTCTTTGATGTGGGAATTTTTCTCAGAGATTTCTCCGAGATCTCCGAGAGCAGCTGAATCGCTGATGTGTGCAGCCGAACTGGGTAAAGAGTGCAAAAGTGGGGTTTTTAAATCGTGTTTTATACACCGGCTCCTTTCCTTTAAAGCTTTATGATCTTGTACCTCAATGTCACAATTCATCTTACCAACTACACAATTATATATATATATATATATATATTTTTTTAATTATCTTTGTCTAATTTTCCCTTTCAATCCCTCGTTTGTCTCAGTTGTAAGGCAATCATTCCCCCATGTCAATAGCACCCATGGTAACTCGTTCGAACACAGATAAACAAAAACAAAATTGAAGACTTGGTGTGTTGGAATGACATTTTTCTCTCCATACAAACCCAGGTTTGTGCCGGACGGCCGGTGCATGGAACTTGGGATGGAGGAGTGAGTGGTGTGAGATGCCGCAGGGCCTGCAAGCTTGGCTTCTCGTCAAAATCCTTAATGCACTGCTTGCCTGTGCCTTGTCTGTTTTCCTTGCACTCCTATTTTCCTATTATTCTTTGCAAGCATACCTATGCTTTGTCAGATGAGGGATTGTTTCAAAACATCATTGCTCAACAACAACAACAACAAAAAGTAACGAGATTTTCATTTGGGGTCGCTGTTTCAGCAGATGTGGTACAGCTGTGGTTGGTGAAAAACCCATAGTAATAATTTCCTTTATCAAATCTTGTCATTGTTATTGATATTTAATTGAAATTTCACAGGAACGGTAAATCTTTATCAGCGATGGTTTGTGGTCATCCGGAGCAAAAAGATCTCTCTGTGTCTCTGACTCTGTCTCTGTCTCTGTCTCTCTCTGGCTCTTTACACTTTCTTTATCATGGTCTGTATTCTTCACAATGGCCGCCATGTGCTGCTCTCTCAAATTTTCTGTTGTGTACTATACTGGCAAGGTCATCTATCAAGCAGCTGCTCATGGCAGATACATAAGCTTTCACTATTCCTTGGACAGTGCAAGGGACACGAATGCACTTCTTCTCAGCTTTACTGCCCTTCATTGTTGGGGTCGTATTTGAGCCAAATGCATTTTGCTTTTTCCATTTACTTTCATTGTTTCAAGTCGAAGCGGGTGGAACAATCGGCAATAGGACAAAGGCGGCTGGTAGAAAGAGAGCACACATGTAATGCAGGAGAATGTGAAGCACACAGATGATCAACCAAAAATAAAGAACAAGGGCAAGAGGTAGTTATTGTTGATAACCAAATGTATAAATTGATTATTGTCGTCTCCATCCTGTGAGCATATGCTCTTAACGACCCCCCCCCCACTGCTTTACCACCTCTTCAACTGCCAATACCAAACTACCCCCTAAACATTACTAGTTAGACCCTGGGCACACTTTTCGTAGGTCTCATTAACCCTTTCGGACTGTGCAGCATGGAGGGATAAGTGATTGATTGTTACTCCCAATATTGCTGCCCATCTTATTTTGCATCTGCTGCTCTTTTCCTCAAGAAGATGAATTTGATTGCCAACTGGAGAATGGTGGTTTGTATATTTTATTATTCTTTGGGGTTTTTTTATTTGAAAAAGCAACTTTTAATAACAAAGGCATTCACCAGTAATTGCCTCCCACAACTCTATATATATATATATATTTTTATGGTGACTCTGAGGGTCTCCCTGCCACCTCACCAGGATTCAAAACTAAGTACGAGCCATGACTAAATAGGCATGATCCCTTGTGAAGGAGCTCGTCTTACCAGTCCGCAAACTTTTGAACCCTGCTGGTCTTACCCAGTTTATAGACGTTGCAACCCACTTCTTCAAATGAAGCGAGACACCACTGCATCTCTTCATGGAAGATCTTCCTGCAACAGTTCTTGCTTCACCAGCACCAAAAGTGTTCAATGCAACTCTTCCTCACTACTTTCCTAAAGCAACCAGTCTGACAATAACTGAGGAACAGGTACAATCTACGATTAGCCCGATGATGAACTAAACCGATTCCCAACAGCTCGACAAATACCAACGAGTCCAGGAATTGGCTCCACAACTGCCCTATTCCTTTTCTAGTTCCGTCGTCACCTGAATTTTCCCATCTTGTAGCTTTGTTAAGGTGTAAATGTTTAGGCTCATGAAATTGCTGAAAGAAAGAGAGCAAAAGGACGTACTGGAATTGACATAAGGTGACAATCTGACTCAAGGGAAGAGCAAGCCTTCAGTTGGACAATGCCTTCACACATGTGATAGAGGTGGATTGCAAAGGTAATCTATTAAGGCAATGTCCTTGCACGTGGACCACAGCAGGCAAACCTCTCGTGTGTTTCAGAACAATCTCCAACTGCTCAAAGCAATGAACTCTGACCACTTGAAAGGGAGCCATAAAGTTTATTTGAACAACTTCAAAACAAATGAGTCAAATCCTGAAAGATTTTAAATACCAACTCGTCTTGCTCATCACATAAGCTGTACAACATTTCTTTCCTCCATTAAGACTTCTTGGTGCTTGTTGAACTCTTTCCAGAATTATTTTCCTTTCATTTTTTTTTTTTCCGTGTCTTAAGGGTCTTGAAAAAATGCTTGGTATCTAAGTTTAGTTTTCTCATGATTTTATTCTTAACTACAATTGTTTCTTCGTTGCTGTTTCCCCCTTTGGTCGATAACTGCTCGAGTCATCCATCGTACCTTCTCTGCGAGAAAAATGGAGAAAACAATGGCAAGGCTTTCCATCCTCTTGACGAAAAGTCTTCGACATAATGCGAGCTATGCAGAACACCTTAGGTTATAATCTTTAAAAACTAGAAACTTTACTAACTTTTCAATTCACCAACTTCTTCACTGAAAGCTTTCTTCTGTCTTTGACAATAACACAATAGTTATCCCAAAAGTTTTGTCACCCTACTCACATAATATACCCGTATGTGCAGTAGTACCATCGAAAAAAAACTTTACTCATGTCAATATTCTCCATCCTCTTCAATGTACTTGGTTCAGCAATGAAGCAATATTTCGATCCCAGCACAGAAACCTTATGAAATGTCCTTAACATCTTCCCCTTGGCTCGTTCCTCATTTTGGGGAATTCATGGGCATTGTGTTTTGCATGCAGCACAGCATCGTCGGGTACGAGGACGGTGCCATTTTTTTACTCGAGTTTGATGCATTTTGTCCATTTCAGGTCTCGGATGATCAGGCGAAATCTTATGGTTATTGTCTCCGTTCGCCGTTGCACTCTATGGAGCTGCCCAGTTTAACAAAACCATAATCTGATCATAAACGATAATGTGAAGCACCTTGACGCACCTTTTGTTGGCGTTTGGCCTTTTTTTTCGGGCACGAACAAGGTCGGCCATTTCCACTCTGCTGAATGAGACTTCGGTTCTCTCTCTTAGTTGTCGCCCCATGTTTCGTGATCAGCAATGATGCGCTCCATGAAGGTGTCGCTTTCCCGACCAAAACACCGAAGATGTTGACACAGAGCAAGTCGGTTGAGGTTCCATTACTCGGTGAGAATGGGTGATACCAATTTTGCCATCACATTTATTTTCCCCAGTTACTTAATGTCAATGTTAAATGCTGTTGACGTGGGTATTACCGACTCTGTCACAAGTACTTGAATTGTGATACAACGACTTTTAAACAAGGGCTTATTATAAACAGCAGCATTGTCCTAACAACATCTGGACACTCGTTTTTACTCCCAGAAAAGATGATACCAATCACCGAAAAGTTCTCAAGTTTGTGGGATGTGTAATAATTTATTGGTGGATTTCCTGTGCATTTTTTCTTCTGCATCACCATGAATTTAATAAGACTTTGGGTTTCTTACTTGATCTTTCTGCCACAGCCGCGTCCTTGGGACAAGATGCCATTATTTTACTTCCCGGATCCAAACAATTAGCGTGAGAAACTTGATATTTAACCAGATATTGGTACATAATGAGATCAATCATACTTTTACAAAAAAAAAATTACAGGGTTGGGGGGTCGTGGCAGAACTTTTAACAAGACCTATTGTGCTCTCACTCAAAATGGGGGTCAAAGAAACTACCTTGAAGGATTGGGAAACATACTCAGGTCCCCAGTATTTACTGATATACATATACCTGATGAATCAGCAAGATTGATTAAAAAAAAAAAAC
>BROF01005789.1:0-21507 GCA_024346535.1 Eptatretus burgeri | reverse complement strand
ACACACACACACACACACACACACACACACTTTAGTGCTTAGCCGATATCGGCAATTTTCGGGAATTGGTAGGTTGGAGTCAGTGTGAGTACCGCCTACGGTATGTAATGTATACAACCAAGAAACCTTGAGTAGCTTCACTGAAAAATAACGTTGCATTTGCACAGACGTTTCAGGGTTATGTTCACAAACATTTTTCTTTATAAACAGTTGTGTGTGATGGGTGGAAAAAAAATTTGGCTCGTAATTTAGAAAATACGTTAATGCAGCAAATGGCTCAGAAATCTGATGTTATTGCACAACAACTTGCTCAGGATGACGGATCATGAACCACTCGCTCAAGATGATGGAGCATGAACCACTCGTTCAGGATGGCTGAGCATGAACCACTCACTCTGAATAATGTGGCATGGCAAAAGCATCTGCAATGAGTGAACAATTCGCTCAGAATGATGTAGCACAGTACCGCTATCGTCCCAAGGGCGGCAAGGGCCTGAAACATTCAAGCAAGCACTCCAATTAAATGATTGATACGAAACGACTGGCCAGGCTGTGGCTGTTTACCATATACATCGAGGATCCCTTTAACGTTAAAGCCGGTCTTCACCGTGTCCTGAGCAGTGAAAAAAATAAAATGAATTTGTTCAAATAATGACTATCAACAAAAGAGTTGCTGTTCAATGCAGAACAACCCTGGAGACATCGCAAAGTTTAATCGTCCCTGAAATAAACATTGTAGATAATCCACCACATTGCCTGCTCGTCCATGCACGTATCACATGGTACATTAGTTCGCGATCCGCGCAAACATTATAACTTTATTTTAAAGCGTCTGTTTTTCACCAGATTTGCTTTGATTCCCTGGAGAGCACGTCGTGAAACCTGCAAAAATATAGACACAGATCTGGCAGACGCTTTGGATAAGCAGTCCCTCTGGGGGACAGGGTGTGAGTTCAAGCAGTGAATGCATTAAATCATTTAGCTCAATGAAACTGGTTAATTTTGGCACATTCCTAAATTTTGGGTTCAATCTATAATTCTCCAAACAGTAGAAAAAGGTGTTTAATGTTTCAGAAATTTCACATTTTTGTGTGTGTGTGTGTGTGTGTGTGTGTGTGTGTGTGTGTGTGTGTGTGTGTGTGTGTGTGTGTGTGTGTGTGTGTGTCTGTATGTGTGTATAATGTGCATATGGTCAGACAAAAACTTTTGTGCAAGCCCCTCCTGCTGCAAGTTATCAGAAGTTTCCCAAACTCTTGTGATCGTTCCACACAGTTGAAAGTCAAACTACAATAACTTACCACCTTTTCACTCTGCTCAACTTCCAGAATAAACATCTCTCCTCTGTGAGCATTGCACAGTCATACATAATAAACAATTCGTTTTGTATGGAATCATACGTGTACAAGCATCAACATCGCACTGTACCAATACACCGTATAATAGTCACTCAACCGTAAATAATTTGTGACCTCATGCATTGCTGATGTTTATTCCTATTTGATGGGAAGATATTCATCCAATACGTCGTATTCCACCACAAAGTCTCATTGCGCACCGCACGCCATGCTGGACTCAATGTTCAGGATCGTGGGACATCAAGCCAAGATTTCCAAACAGACAAAAGCCACTGCTTAACGTGTGAATCCTCATGTCGAGACATGTGATATTCCTGGAAGTTCAAAGCGTTGTGTTCATGTGCCCCTTGCATCGGTCTCCGTGCAATAACCATCGACCCAAACAATGAATTTGGTATCAGAAAATACAAAAGTTCAGGTGACAGTAAATGTAACAAATTTAATTCAATAACCAGAAAGTGCCGAACATTTCCTCGATCTGGCATCTCGTTCTTCCTTCCAGCTCTGAAAACACAGTTGTTTTAATTGATCTTGTTAGATTATTGCACAACTCGCAAGTTTAACAAATGCACAAGCCACAGGCTATGTCCTCAGTCAACAGGCAAGTCTCGTTTGGTATTTTTCGTTGTTTAATGCAACGCTTGGTCTTACACGCATAACTCAAGGCCCTGTGCGTGTTGCGTTTAATTGTCGGAGTAGGTGTCAGCATGCCATTTACCTTCAGGCACTTACGTTGCTCTCCCAGAAAGTGCCGACAAAGTGAAATTATATTCCCCTAATCCTTGTTTGGGATAACAAGTTTGGGCCGTGGTAAGTTGGACTCCCGTTGTGCCCATTTTGCAATGTTTTCTTGATTTTGATGTAAAACAATTGGAGTCTTAAACAAGTGTGATTTTACATTTTTTTGATTCGACCGATGCATTATTGCGGTAGATGGTCAATTTCAAAGTTTTTGAGCTTCTTGGTGTACGACTCGTGTGATGGTGATTGTGGTTACCATGCTTTCTGGCCGATTCACCGAATCAGTCGTTAGAAAACCTTTTTTTAGTGAGGGTTAAACAGGTATTGCTGGATCGAAAACACCAACACCCACTTTATGCCTATCGAAGGAACAAGCCAGGATAAATTGTGCCCAAAAAGCCCTGCAAGATGAACAATAAATAAACTGCTTCACTTTTTGAACGTACTGCTGGATATATTTGACTTCATGCTTGAATTACCGTACAGTACTGTGAAAAATCCAACCTCTATAGGTCTATGAAGGTCTATGAAGGTCTATGAAGGTCTATGAAGAAATTCTCAAGGTCTATGAAGTCTCTGGCCTTAAAGGAGCTGCGTACAAATAATCTGTGTGGGACTTGGTCCAAGCTCAGTGCTGAAATTTTTCCTTGATTTTTGTGTCATTGTCGAGAAAATAATTATAAATGGTGTAAACTGTGCTGGCAGCATCACCATGTCATGGACTTTTGGCATCAATGTCTTCAACTTTGTCCTTTAGTGTTAAGCCGGTTCCAATATACCGTTGAACTTGCAATGAAGCCTTTGATATGTTCGGTTCTGCTACAAACCGAGCTGGACCTTCGTGAAATGGCCTGGTCACCTTTACAAGTGTTCCAAGCCGACGTTGGTCGAGGTCCAACGCGTGGGGCAGTGCTGGGCGAGAAGCCGCAGTGTGATTCAGTGCTTGCTGTGTCAGGATCTGGAAACAGAAGGATCGATGCCTTCTTGAGAGCCAACCATGCCAGCCAATCAGTGTTGGCTGTCATCCGTTCTCTGCAGGCCTGGTGCTTTATTGCCCGCTTCCATCTCTCACCTCCGGCAAAAAAATTCATGGCTTGTAAACAGCGTGGAACGAACAGCCGCTCGGGGGAAGCCAATCGGCAACTCGCGCAGCATTCGGCCTATGGCCCATTGAGCTCAGGGTTCCACTGAGCCGCCACACTAACAGACCCCGCCAATTATCTCGCTCGTCCAATTGATACCAAACGCAATGGGAAATGTGGTTGGATTTCAACGTCAAGTGTGGGATATCCTGGCACTTGTGTGGCTTCACTCGTGGAACTTGGGACATCTGGCTTCTCACGGCGAACCGGCTTCGATGTGTTAAATATTCCACCGTAACCGTGCTAAACCGGCAGTGGCTTGTCCGTGTAGTGAAACATTACACTTTTACTAGAACACGTGTCTTGCACATACTCTTCGTTTTAGTGTGTTTAATTTGTATTTTTCTCCTTTAATTAACCTTCCTGCACCATGCATTTTGTTTTCTGTTTTATTTCCGCTGTCAGTTTTACGCTTCTCTTTTTTTTCCATTGATTGCTCAAATCATTTTGATCTCATTGATAATGTCAGTGATGATGGGTTTGGGATATGGAAATGAGGTCTTTGTCGTCAGCCTTGCTTCCTGACGACCTCTGTGATCTGCGGTATCGAACACTACTCGGGTCGTCCTGTAGTACAAGCTTTTTCGTACGCGTTTCGGATTTTATTTCAAGAGGATTTTGTCCGACGGTAGAAGCATGCGTCGGAGTCCGATGTTTAAAATGCAGGCTCGCACACTTCACCTCCAGGGTTGTTGTCATTGATCATCGAAGGAGAAATGTATCCTCTCCTCTCTCTCTCTGTAGCGAAGGCAGATGCAATTTGGCCCAAGAGAGATAGCCTTTGCTGGCACTTTAGAGAAAGAGCAAGCACTGATATATGGACTTTTGGCACATTTCAGCCACAGATTTATTGCAGTAACAAATGCGCATTCTGGTCAGGGGTCATCCCGGTTGCCATGGAAACGTACATCGCAAGCTGTAAAATTTAAAGCAGCCTCATAATGCAATAATCTTGCACTAAAAAATATTATGCATTGCTTCATTGACTATTGCCTATGATGTCAATGTGGTCACCTTGCCGGGCCCTCGATAGGGGTGTCAAACAATAATAGTCTGATATCTGACCGTTACAGAGCGTCGGTGCTGCCGAAGCATTTCTTGTCAAGGGTTATACTAGGTGGTTTGTCACTGCCTTCCCAGCAGCGGTTAGAGTAGGAATTTGGAATTTGACCATGGTGCCAGTGATAGCTCACCGACTCATTGTGAAGGATACCGTAACATCCACCAACTAATGCTGGCAGACGGGAATCCCATTTTAACATCCATCCGTCACACACATTGATGAATCACACCGCCTGTGAAACACCAGGATGACAGTTTATAGCTGGATCGGGATTCGAACCCAGGCTGGACAACTTAGAGGCGAATGTGTGTACCTACCTCAAGGCAGTAGCAGTAGTAGTAGTTCTAAAAGATCATTCTCAGCACAGTCAACACCAAGTGATTTTAAGTCGTTTTTAAACACACAAAGGAAGGCAAAGCCATCTTGGCTACATCATGAAGGTATCAGGTGTGTCTGCAGTGCTGTCTGGTCCTGTCGTCTGAGCACATAAGCACAAGATGTTGAGATCTCATGAATTCCTGATCCCTTAGACTCAGTTAATTTGTCCATCGTCTACAAAGGTGCTTGCAATTTTTATGTAAAGGTACACCAATTGCTTGTAAAGTCCTTGTGTTGCACTAAGAGAGACATTCGTCCAACGTGAGATGGACAGCTTCACCCAAGAAGGGAAAGATTTTATGAAACCACTTCTCGATGCTCATTCAACATCCACTGCTCGGTGTGGTTTGGCAGTGGTTGGTACAAAAATACCACACTGTTGTAGTTTTTGAGGATTACCTGTGATGTTCATGTCGGTTTGCTTACCTGTTATCCCCAGCTTGCACTGAAAGCTATCCACAGTGGATGAAGGTTCATTCTTCCTTACAGTGCATTTTCCATTCTTACGTTTTGGTGCTGATAACGTGCAATGAGATCTCATATCATATCATATCAGAGTTCAACTGTTTTCAGAAAAGTACTCCAACCCAGCTCCTGCAAATTGAAGGCTTCCCTTAATTAACGTTTAAAGAGGAACCTCAATAATCTACCCCTTTCACTATTCTACGTTCACGGATATCAATGTAATGCATGTACTTGCGCGCGCAAACACACACACTTTATAAACTTCATGCAAGTTTACATGATAAGGGCTTATGTCTTGTGGCTCGATTGGCCTTGAGATTAATTTCTGCTCCATAAGAGGGTGGGGTTGAAAAAAAAAAAAAAAGCACAAGACATAACAATACACATTATAAATCCAATTTCCTGGCATTGTTATTTGGATAGCTGAAAGCACAAAGGAGATATTTTAGAAATTGGAAGTTAAACTGGGGACAAGTCTCTCGTTCTCACTTTATCCGTCATGAAAGCACAACAAAATCTGATCTGTTTGACTCTGCAGACCTCTTGGTACAACAGCCACAACTTGTCTCAAGCTGGTCTTGTACGACGTAGGAATTTGACCTCCAAGGCCACACAGACCCTCGGCATTCTCCAGTGCATTGCTTCCTTATCGGCCGTGTGTCGAGGCTCCTTCAATACACCTGGAACTTCTTGGTATCATCATTTCGAATGCCCAGAAGATCGTCAAAATCTCCAATCAGGGAGTTCAGGCTCGGTGCCCATTGCTCTCTGTCTTCCGTTGACTCTCATCTGATCTTTGCATCCTTTGCGTCTTTCAGACATTCCGATCCGCTGACTCAGCTCAAGCAGATTCATTCATGAAACCAAGTTTACTGATCACCTTCCATCTTCGGTCCACAAATTGGTCACTGGTAATCATGGTAGTTATTTCTTCCATATTGCTGGCCACCACCCATCCGCAGAGTAATGAATGCAATGCACCACCACCCCTGTGATGGCACTATTAAAAGTGCCATCACTGGAGTAGCAATAGCACTTTTAAAATGCGAAGGTATTTCCAGTGAACAACTTTGGGGAGAGAAGCAAGTCATTTTCATTGCCTGTGAGAGGCAGCGATCTTGGCTGCATTTCAGGGTGCAAAGGTTTGTCCTTCTCCTCTGGATGAACAAAAATCAGTCATCCATCTGCCTTGGATTTCCAGTGTCATCTTTTCACCCCGGCACTCAAAATACACTTTTTCATCCTGGCTCCCAGTGGGAATGGTGAGGGCTGTAGTTTATCTGCAGAAGCTGTGACTTCATCATCGTAGCAATGAACCCTCCACTCAAGGTTTAGTTCCCATACATAGACTTGTGGGGGTTCCCCCCTCGACCCCTTTACCCCAATTTGATCTGTTGATCCATTGCCGATTGTCATTTGCTCTCCCATGAGCCGAGCTGTGAGTGTACCATGCTGTCGCTCAAATGCACGTTCAACTGGGATGTCCCATCCGCCAGCATAGTTTATGGACGTTATAGATCCCACGGTGTCCTTCGCAAAGAGCATGGTTACAATAATAATAATAATTATTATTTTATAACAATAAACATTTTGCTTTATGTTGCACACAAAAACGTTTCTTCTTCCCAAATTCTGCTGATTTGCTTCTTGAGAGGGAACAAATCAAATGAGGTGTTTGCAAAACTACAAACAATATGAGAGCCTTCTGTAAATCATACTACAGTATATTAAACAAGGCAATTCTATGTGTGTGTGTGTGTGTGTGTGTGTGTGTGTGTGTGTGTGTGCGTGCGTGCGTGCGTGCGTGCGTGTGCGCGTGCGCGCGTTCGTACACGTCTGAAAATCATAGAAAAAGAACGGGGCTGGGACAATCTCTTCCAAATTTTGCATACATGTTGTTAAAAGCCCCTTCTGGTGAAACTCCCCAAAATCCATAATCGCCGCTCACCTCTACTTATTCGTTCCTCTTTTTTTTTCCCGCCCGTGGAACCAACTTCCACATTCTCTTCAATCCCTTTCTTCCCTCTGGCTCTTCAAGGCAGCTGTTCATCACCATATCAGATCACCCCCAATCCAAAACCATGATCATTTCTACCCCCGTTAATCCACACAAAGCCCACCTCTTTCCTTTCCACGATTCCACTTTTTCTTTCCTGAGAGTATGTGCCTCTATCCATCTTATCCACCTCCCGTGCCCTCCCCTAGCCCTCAGTCTTCCCAACATCCCTTATTTTTCCAAGTCTCCCTCTACTTTGTCCCTCAACTTTGCTGTTGGTGCGTCCTCCCTCTCTTTCTACTGTTCCTTTTCTTCTGTTACTTCCTTATCCATTCCATGTTCTTGCTCCTCCATGAGCCTCGACTTTGCTTATAAAATATTAAAAAAGGAACAGCAATTTTTAATGTGTCCCGACCACAGTGGGGATGAAATATTTCTCGTTTTAAGGTGTTACCCAGAAATTTCATTTTGTACAGGAATCAAAGTGATTGAATGATCGAATGGTTGTTTCATTTCTGCACTCGATTAGACCTCAGAAGATGGCCACTGATGCGATGGGAAGCATTGGTGGCTGGATCTCAACACAGGCCAACAGCAAATGGGCCAAGCAGATAAAAAGTGGCAAACTTCAGTCTTGTCACTTCCTTTGCGATTCTTTTCTATTTTTTGCACTTTTGTAGGAATTAAAAAAACCCACAAAAAACAGGGTTTCCCAGCCATACAGCGTCCTCGTCCTGTTTTCTTGCAGGACTGGCGCCTTGCGGTCGCCGCTCTTTCACTTGGGGGAGGGGGGGGGAAGTAACGTGGATGGCATGAGGCTCGGCCCAACCATGGGTGCAGAGGAAGGCAGGGAATATGAGGCAGACCTTTCTAAGGAGATAGGCGACAGGCCCTTTCTATAAGTCATGGGGTGTCAACGCTTGACACATGGCGAAGTGCTAGATCAGGCGTCAGGGTTACACCTGGGAAATTTTCCTTTAAAGCTGACTTCGTGTTTTTGAAGTACATAACTACCACTGACCACAAGACTTAGCACGGTACAAACATCCAATTCTCTTTTAGCGATAACCGAACTGCACCTGATGGCTGGAAGGTGATACCTTAACCAATTGCCAGTGCTGATGAGGACAGGCCATGCCATAGAATAATATTTACTTTAATTTATTGTGTACCACATCTCCTTAAGTTTTGTTCAGATATGCTCATAAATCTCCTTTCAGAGACCATAGTAAGGCTGTACTTCTAATCCTAATGTGGCTTCTATTTATTACTCATATCTGCGGGTATCTCGATACTGTTCGGCGCTTCGTTATTGGATGAAACGGAAGACCAAGGAAGCTGAGAGTGAAAACGCAGAAACAGGCCAGACCTGTATGTTAGATGGCCCACGCAAAGCTGGAAGCAGGTGACTCGAATGGAAAATGCAGTATTTACTTCCATTTTTGTGCCACAGGAGGGATTTAAGATTGAGAATGGTACGTTTCAATGTTTCGCACAAGAATGCACCAACACAAGTTTGACACCAGCCTTTGCATCATGGATGGAGACAAAAGCGAGAGGCGTGACTCATGCATAGATTTCAAATGGAGTCTCTTGGTGAGGGGGGGGCTGCTATTCTGACACTCACACATCATGTTCTGTGCATTGCTGGAGATCTCTTGTGGCTCCACAACAGCAGCAAACAAGATGGTGTTCGAGTTTGCACCACCCAATAACACCAGAAACGGCGTATGAATGACGCGGCTCATGGAGCCCACTGTGGGCTCAGTTATATGTCAGCGCACGAGTTTGTTTCATTTGCATGTGCATGGCTTCTTTCATGAAGGCTCTTTTGTGAGGCACTTCAGAGCAAAGACTGTGCCAAAGGGCTTGTATGGCCCAAATCACAGCACCAGCGGGGGACTCCGTGGTGTGTGATACCAGGTGGTTATGGAGTTTGAGTGTGTCAGCAGCACGTACGAGGGGAACATTCGTGTTGTTGGGACAAACTGATTGAGTTTGAACATTAGTGGCTGATGAAAAATGTAAAACAAGTCCTTTGTAAAACAGGTTTGACTCGTGACTTGGTAGAAGAATAATTTCCTCTCAAACGTATAAAAGAGCAAAATTTGAGCAACGTTTGTTGTTTTAGAATTTGATTTAAGCTCAAAAGTAGATCGACACTTCATGCTGCAGAAAATGAAAGTCTGGAGATGTCAACCATGTTGGGCATGATGATTGAGGGAAGAAGAGGAAGATGTAGACCTTAGACATGCTCAATGGATGGGGTAAAGGATGTAATCAAGTTGGTTCTACTCAAGCTTCAGGAAGCAGTGCAGGATGGGGATCCATCCATCCATTGGGACCATACTCTGTGCAGAGCGTTGGTGTTGCCAAAGCAGTCTCCTTGGCTATTGAGTACAACCCTGGACGGGTCGCCACTCCGACACAGGATACCAGCAAGCTGGCACTCATTTTGCCAACCGCAAAAGGATGACAGGCAGAGTCAACCCCACCTGGTATTAATTCAACAGACAAGTGGGATTTGAACTCAGGATCCTTGGATCTTAAGCCCACCACCCCAACCATTAAGCCAACACCAGGCATAGGAGAGGGATGTTTGGAGAAATCTTATCATGAATGTCACCAGAAGTCGGACACGACTTGATGAACTGGATTACTAGATGGATATGACTTTCTTTAAACCTAAACCTCGACTTAGACTCGAATAAGTGAGACCGTTAGACTTCTGTCGAGGTCTTGTTCCAACGTCTCACAAGTTAATTAAAGTTCATGCAAAATTCTCCAAACAAAGCCTTTTGTAACACATGAAAAAAGTTATATCTGAACAGATCATTCAATGAAGGTAAAGCAAAGACCATTAAGGGGGAACTGAGTCAGGTGACATGACTCGCACGCAAATTACATTGTCCATCTACCAGCAGTGTCTGATAACAGATGAATGGGGTAAACTTACACTTCGCTCACCTATCCAAGGTTGACCACTTGAAAGACTTTGACATCACAACATTCTTGCCCGTTTGTATCCTTACATCACTGACTCTTTGTCACAAGACTTATAACCACGCAGATTGCTCCACTGTCTGCACAAATATATTAGAGCAGCTCCCATGTTTGAAATGTGGTTGTGGTTGCAAATCTATCTCTGAGGCTTCTATTGACACGGTCTTCAACCTTCTATTCTCTCCGCCTATCCCCAACTCCATCAGATGGCAGGTGTTTACCCTTAAACCAATTCCTTTTCTTTTCGTAAAGGAATTGGTTTAAGGGTAAACTTCTGCTCACATCCACTATTTTTGTCCCATTATCCTCGCATCTTGAATGGAGGTGATGTGTTTTGAAGTATTCATTCCTTTCAAGATAGCGGGGGAATGCAAGATGCTGCACCTTGTCAGCAATACCACTTGGGCATAAATTTTTTGTAATATGCTGAAGGTCTGTTTGTCTGCACAGTTCTCACGAATCGGGTCTCTAATGCTGTCCTTTTGCGGTATTTTTTTATTTTTAGTTTTCTCAAGGGGGCCGTTTGTGACGTCATGTTCATGAATGCAGAATGGACTCGACGTACAGTGGCTATTAATTCGTTTGTCTTTTCTGTTATCCACATTTTTGATGTCACTATCAAACAGACCAAACAATAAATACCTTTAATACCTCTTGTTTGTGTGTGTGTGTGTGTGTGTGTGTGTGTGTGTGTGTGTGTGTGTGTGTGTGTGTGTGTGTGTGTGTGTGTGTGTGTGTGTGTGTGTGTGTGTGTGTGTGTGTGTGTAGGTGTTATAGATTCTAGTTCTAGTTCGAGCTAACCATAACCCTTACAGCTCGGTTGTTGGTGTTATAGTTTACAGCTAACTTGGGAAGTTGTGCTCTGAGGTTGTAGTGTTTGAAAGTTTTCCATAATTCTTAAATGGAGTTTATGAGGCAATGGAAAACTTGGAAACGTAATATAATTACCTTCACAAACTTTGTTGCAAAGGTTATGTTTTGATCGCTGTGTATTTATTTATTTATTTGTGAATATGTGTGTTTGTTTGTTTGTTTGTTTGTTATTCGCATAACTCCAAAAGTATTGAACTGAATCGCAGCAAATTTGGTGGGATGATTGGTTATTATCCGAGGACCATTTGATTAGATTTTGGGAGCGATCGGGTCAAAGGTCAAGGTCAAGGTCATGAAAAGGTCAAAATCGTCTTTTTGCCATAGCGCAGTCAATTTGTATCCAATTTGCATGCAACTAATGCCAAAATATTCAGAATTCAATGCCCCATCTTGTGATATGTGACATGACACAATGACATAATAACCCTTATTAGCGGTTGGGAGTCAAAGGTCAGGGGGGGTCACGACATTGCAAAATGTACGGTTTTAGTCACAACACGGTCAATTCTTATCCGATTTGCATGAAACCAACACCAAAATGGTGACTGTTCTGTTCCCCACACTCTAATACCAATTCCAAAATTAAGAGTACAAAGGTCAAGGTCGAGGTCATGAAAAGGTCAAAATCGTCATTTTGCCCTAGTAGGGTCGATTTTTATCCAATTTGCATGCAACCAATGCCAAAATGTTGTGAATTCAATGCCCAATCTTGTGATATATGATATGACACAGGAAATTTAATGTTTTTAAGCCATCATAACACATATGAGATGGCAGATGTGGTATGGGATGAAATACCCTCACAATCAACGGTTTCGGGGGGGGGCAAAATGTAGCATTGGCGAAGGTATGCGCTCTACTGAGTGCCCTTTATAGTCTAATATGGGAATAGTTATTGTTCATGAATGCTATTGTTGCAATCCTGTTTTTTATTTCACGGGTTAAATCAGAGCAGCATGCGGTAAGCAGATGAAAGAAAGATAAACATAGAGACAGGTGTTGGATCATCAGTTAAGTTAAATTTCACCATTGGGGTTTAGACCCATTGAACTGGCTACCTTCACAGGAGTATGTGAGGGGATGAAAAAGGAAGATGGTTAATAACGTGTCATTTCGAAAGAGATAGGGCATATGTGTTCTGTGTCGAGATAAACACTCTGATTTTGTAATGAACAATACTTATATTCCAAATGAAGGGAGAAAAGCTGACTTTGGACAATAGATAAGTACCTGTCAAGCAATGGTCCACCCCAGTGCTGCTGCTAGGCAGCGCTGATCCGACCCCCGTCCCATTCCCACAAAGGAATGGGCCAGCATACTCCTCCCCTCTCCCTCGACATGCTGGCACCGAGTTCGGGCCTGGTTTAAACCACAGCATGGGTCGTAAGTGCTCCAAGATCCAGAGGATCGGTGCCTGGAGATCAACTCCCCTGGCTGACTTCCACCAGGTTCTGCCAGCACTTCACAGGATCTGCACCCATCATTATGATGTAGTCCCTGACTCGCAGGTCATCATTCGATCAGTTAGATCGTCTGGCATCCCCGGAAAGTGTGGAACTGAACCGCCGAAAGGAGTGTGGATCGGTCGTGTAATCAAATAGGAGTGGGGGAAACCTTCAGCGGAGGCAGACTCCACCAAGGTTCTCCACAACCTGACAGCCACCGCCAGCCAGGGCCGGGCCAAGCAAGCCAAATGGGCATCCCAATGGGAGCCATAGGCAAGCAAAGCCCAGGCCCACCTGTTTTGGTGACCAGCGACACGACTGCCTTTATTGAGGACAGGCCACCATGAGACATAAGCCCAAAGCCACTTGATTGGCGAGGAGCGTACAGGAGTATGTCTGGTGTTGGCTTTATGGTTAGGGTGGCGGGCTTTGGATCTTTGAGTCATGAGTTAAAATCCTGCTCAGCTGTTGAATTAATACCAGGTAGGTTAACTTGGCCTGCCATCCTTCCGAGGTCAGCAAAATGAGTGCCAGTATGCTGGTATCCTGTGTCGGACTGGCAACCCGTTCACGATTGTGCCCAATAGTCAAGGAGACTGCTTAAGTAGCACCAACGCTCTGCATAGAGTATGGTCCCAATCGACTGCTTAAGCAGCACCAACGCTCTGCACAAAGTATGGTCCCAATCTCCTCCTATACAGGAGTAAACTATGGGGTCTGGCTCAAAAGGCCCGCCCAGGCTGAACCAGCCAGAGCATTTCAGCGATCAGCGCAGCGCAATTTGGGGCATCGGGACCTTGCGAGGTCCAAGGCCACAGGCCCGAGCACAATCCACAAGGGAAGTCGGAGCTTAGTTCTGACCAACCCTTTTAGGGGGGAAGCTTGAGCCCATCAGCCGAAGAACACTGCACGCCGGCGCACCTGTGAAAGAGATGAGAGATGTGAGTGGGTCTGTTTTTAGCTTATCTGGAATTTAAGTTCCAGATAAGGTATTGTTGTTGCGCACAATCTGTCCATCCATCCGGCCATCCATCTCCTTTTTCGACTTCTCTGGCCAAACCGCTGGGCTGATCCGGCTGAAATTTGGTAGTAATTGCAAAGTAATTTGGTAGTAATTGCTCTCCTGACTGGTAACAAGAATTGCAAAGCTCGTCAGATGACTTCAATTCAGTCAAAATAGCCGACTTAGTAAATTCCTTCAAAAATATTCTTCTCCATACCTACCAGTCAGAATGCTACCAAATTTAGGAAACAATATTATGACATGGTCCTGATGTTAAATTGCAGAGGCCATGCCGATTATGTGACCAGAAGTGTGTCAAAATGGCGGCCCTGCAAATTCCTTCCAAAATCTTCTCCTGATCTACCAGTCAGAATGCCAACAAATTTGGGTTACAACATAAGGCTAGGGTAGGGATGTTAATTTGCTGAAGTCATGCCGATCACATGAGAGAAAGTGTGTCAAAATGGCCGACTTAGTCAATTTTGTGGAAAATTGCGTAAATTTCTTCAAAAATCTTCTCCAGACCGACCAATCAAAATGCTACGAAATTTGAGTGACAACATTATGACATGATCTGATGTTAAATTGCGGAGGCCAGGCTGATCATGTGACCGGAAGTGTGTCAAAATGGCGGCCACACAATTAAAATTCCTTCCAAAATCTTCTTCCCACTCAGCTGTTCAAATCCCACTGAGCTGTTGAATGAATACCAGGTGGGGTTGACTCTGCCTGTCATCCTTTCGAGGTTGGCAAAATGAGTGCCAGCATGCTGGTATCCTGTATTGGAGTGGCGACCCATCCAGGATTTTGCCCAATAGCCAAGGAGACTGCTTCGGCAGCACCAACGCTCTGCACAGAGTTTGGTCCCAATGGATGTATGGATTCTTTTCGTGCCGTAAAAGCACATAGGGCTGATGAGGCAGTTTCATTGGCAAGAAGTACAGTCCTGGACAAGTCGCCACTCTGATGCAGGTTACCTCAAATGGTTATTACCCCAGTACACTGGTACTTGTTTCACCGACCTCAGAAGGATGACAGGCTGAGTCAAACTCCACATGGTGTTGATTCAACAGTCGACAGGAGCTTGAACTCAGGACTCTAAGGTCCCAAGCCAGCCACCTAAACCACTAAGCCAACACCAAGCTCTGATGTGCCTACATATGTACCAATGGGGTGTGCTTACACATTGTGTAAGCATATTAACCATGCTTCCCCATTGTGTCAGGTTGCTCACCTGCATTTGATTTATCATTTATTTATTATCTTCTTTTTTTTCATTTGTTTATATTTTAATTTACATATGTTTTCCAATTGTTCTGTGATTTTTCCTGGTGTAGCAGCTTCGATATCTGTTGGCATACAAAATTACCATGCTTCCCCATTGTCTCAGGTCACTCACCTGCTAAAAAAAACCAATCATTTATTTATATTTTCATTTAGGGAAGTTGTGTGATGATTCTGTGAATTTTTTCTGTGTACCAGCTTTGATGTCCATCGGCACGCAAAATTTCAGCTTTCTATGTCACCAGGAAGGTGCCGATCTTTAATATCAGTGAGTGAGTGAGTCAGTGGTTAGAAAGAGCTTCACATATTACTAGCGGCGTGTGCTTACACATTGTGTAAGCAAACTAACTGTGCTTCCCCATTGTCTTGGGTCACTCACCTGCATTTGATTTTTCATTTATTTATGTTCATTCTTTTTTTTCCATTTATTACAGCGCGTGCGCTGTATACAATTGCACCGAGTTTGAAATGTCCCCGGTGTCTACCACGTCTCTGGTGTCCCCCCCCCCCCACGTGCCTCAAGACCGCCAATGACGGCCGTCCGGTAGATGGCAGTGCGTAACCTAGTCGGAAATGGCGTCAATTGATGGAAATACCTGAGTATTTCAATAGAAATTTGTGAAACTAATGTATTATATATGTGAAAACCATTGAATTTATTGCTTTATGGAAAAAATAACAAAGAAACGCTCCCCTCTCATGTATGAACGAACGAAAGACGTCATTTCCGCCCACCATGGCATTTCGCGCCGAATGCTGAAAGCTAAGTTCTTCTTATGCCATCATTCTCTTTAATATTAACCATAAACAAGTGTTTCGTCATGCATTAGTAGTTGAAATTTACTTCCAACAAGAACGAAAAAATAATCTCCTCACAGATTCAACAAGATCGAAAAAAAAACCCGAAAACATCACGAGCAGGACAAGACCAATCGAGCTGAAGGAAACAATACTGTAACTGCACTGCTCCTGATTGGTCAAAGGACACCACGTGTGTTGTGTGGGCGGTGTTATGCACGAGGATTCCAGCAAGCAGGACTGGACCAATCATGTTCGTGATGTACATCATGTTGCATCGCCAATCCTCGGCGGCACGTGATACCATTGGACCAATCACGTTCGGCGATGTACCTTGTGCTGCATTCTGACAAGCTCTGGATCAGAGTGAGCTTCGATTGGTCAAAGTAGTGGATAGGTGGTGATAACCTCTGACAGATGGTAATGACCAAGGAGGAAAGGCGATGCGTTGTTTTGATTGGTTGAAACGTGGAGGAACGGAAGGAATTCTTCTCCTCGGATCCACTTGCAACAACACACAGGTATCTGTTTCATAACCCGAATCACTTCACTGCGTCATTAATAATAATATTTTTCTCCTTATTTTAATTTGTACGATTTTCTTTTTTTGATCAACGTTAAAAAGCTTTAGTGACGGCTTTCGACATTTTTTTCATCCGCGGGTCTTCATCGATATTTGTGAAAATTTGATTTCTGTGGGAATGTGATCTCACTGTGAACGGCCCTCCTGGTTTTACATCATTCTTTTGCGGCCCCCTGGCCCTGCCACGCCGTATCGAACGATTTCATTCCTTCTGTTATAGATAAAGGTGCTTTATATCACAATAATAACAAGATTTTTACATTTCAAATATTAAGTACGCTTTTTAATTGTTTTTCAACTGAAAAAGCATAAATTGAATATTTTAACATTAGTGTACTCATTTGATTCACCACACGCGCTGTATTGAAGGATTTCACTTGTTTATATTTTAACTTACGGATGCTTTCCAACAGCTCTGTAATTTTTTCCTGGTGTATTGGCTTCGATGTTTGTCGGCACACAAAATTACCATGCTTCCCCATTGTCTTGGGCCACTCACCTGCATTTTTTAAATATTTATTTATTTATTTATTTATTTATATTTTCGTTTATGGATGTTGGCTGACGATTTTGTGAAATTTTCTGGTGTAAGGGTTTCTCTGTCCATCGGCTCGCAAAATTTCAGCTTTATACGTCACCTGGAATGCCGATATTTAATATCAGTGAGTGAGTCAGTCAGTCAATGGTTAGAAAGAGGTTTACATTTAGATGTACATCACAGCCATATATATATATATATATATATATATATATATATATATATATATATATATATATATATATATAATATATATATATATTTTTTTTTTTTCAAGGGTGAGTCAAAAAGTATCCGCAATGTATTTTTATTTAAATAATATAACTGCATCAGTTCACAAGCTTGTGAATGTGAATGTCCTCAGAAAAATGTTTTTGTCTAAATGATGAGCCACATGCACCGCATCTTTCACTTGTTGGTCACTGGCAAAGTGGTGGCCTCTTAAAGCGTATTTGAGCAGACCAAACAGGTGAAAGTCTGAAGGGGCCAGGTCCGGACTGTACGGAGGATGCTCCAACACTTCAAAGTTCAATTGCCAGAGGATTTCGACAGTATGGGCAGCAATGTGTGGCTGGGCATTGTCATGCAACAATGCAACACCTTTTGATAGTAGCCCTCAGCGTTTCCATTGAATAGCTGTTTTCATCTGGTCCGGGAGCATTTCACAAAAAACGGACACTGTTTACCGTTGTGCCTCCCTCCTGATAGTTTTCCAAAATTGGGCCTTGTGAGTCCCAGAAAAGTGTGAACATCACTTTTCCGGCCGAAAGTTGACTTTTGAACTTATTTTTGACTGGTGATGTCGGATGGTTCCACTCCATACGCTGGCATTTGCTGTCTGGTTCATAATGGTGGATCCACATTCATAATCCAGTGACAATGCGTCTTAAAAAATAATGAACCATGCTTCCCCATTGTCTTGGGTCGCAAGGCAAGGGGTTTCATTGGAAAGGAGTACAGTCCTGGACGTGTTGCCACTCCGACACAAGTTACCCCAAATAGTTATTACCCCTTATTACCTCGGAAGGATGACAGGCTGAGTCAACACCCCTGGTGTTAATTCAACCCTGATGTTAACTCAGAACCCTAAGGCCCCAAGTCAGCCACGTTATCGCAGGATATCCAGGTGATGATTTGCCTTCAATGCCAGTTTGGTGATATAATCCCTCCATGAAATGCTATGGCACATAGTGATGCCAAGATCTCGAGACTACACCTCTTCCAGTGGCTGTCCGAAGAAGTAGATTGGATAAAATTTGATTGACGATCCTTGTGAAGAGAGAGTGTGAGAGTATTCTACTTGTCTGCGTTGAATGCTGACCTGTTCGAAGTCGCTGATCAATGACTTGTCTTTTCCAGGTCTGAGAAAAGAGATGCAGCAGCAGCCAACCTTTCACAAGTGTGTTGTATTGTTCTGCACTGGGTGTAGTCATCGTCAAAATGTTAAAGTTCGTTTTCAAGAGAATCAGACATATAGATCAAGAATAATGTAGGTCTGAAGATCATGCCTCATGGAACCACAGCCTGAAGGGAAAAAATCATGGGAAAGGACACTATCAAGGGTGAAAAAATCTGATAGGTCTGTAGTTGAGGAGATTATTTTTGTAACCTTTCTTTTGTATAGGAGTGATGTTTGCAACTTTTCATGGAGGAGGAAGTTGCTCATCCAAGAAACACCTGTGAAAAAGAAATGAGGAGAGAGGGTATGATAGGACTGAAGCACAATTTCTGAGGATTAGAGCACTTATGCGTGGAGGACCAGTTGCAGAAGAGATGTTAAGCTGAGTAAGAAACTTCTCCTCTATGGCAGTGGAGAATGCTGTTGGGAAAATAATTTTAAGGTAGAAAGGATGAGTGCAGGAAGGGATGGATTTGGGACCTTGATAGCCAATAATCTTGGTTGTCACCAGTGGACACCAGTGTCCTTCTTTGCGTTGGTTTCCGCCTACCTTGGCTGGCATTTTGAGAGAACTTTCCTTTTTCTCGAGTAGCGTCCGGCATGACTTCATCCTTTATGGGGAAATGATATAAGGGGGAATGTGTACCAGAAACAGATTTGACCAGCTCCCACCTAGCTTTGCAGCATGGTGAGAGGCTAGCTAATTTGGATCACAGGTGAGTTTAATGTTGGGCCCAGGTTCTTCATAGGATAGATACACGATGGTTCTGAGCTCTGTGGAGAGACTGCAGGTGTCATCAGTAATGTTTGCCTTCCAGGAGGCGAATGCAAGTTTTTCTTTCCTGCAAAAGACTCACCATAGGTATCAGTGTTCCTGGGTCAAGATAACGGACCAAAAGTTTGAATGTGTGATGAAATAAACTCGTGAAGAAGAGAAATTAGTCCGTTGTCGAAGCAGTTCCAGGAGTAGTCAATGTTCGGAGCTGATGTGGTATCTTGGACCAGTTTTGACTGGAGAGAGCGGATTTTAGGCTAGACCAATCAGCTTTGCCAAATTTCCATACACACCAGTGCCTTGAGGGTTATTGGATGACTGCTGAAGAGACGCCCACTTTTACAGACACATTGTCAGTCGAGCCAAGCCTGGTGTTGGCTTAGCGGTTAGGGTGGCTGACTTGGGATCTCAGGGTCCTGAATTCATGCCCCGTTTTCCACTGAATTAACACCAGGTGGGGTTGACTCAACCTGTCATCCATCTGAGATCAGCAAAATGAGTACCATTGTACTGGTATAGGGGCACAGCATCAGCGGCAGAGTCGTGCCCCAATAAAATTATAGCTACCCAACAGCCAAGCTGTCATAAACAAAAAGAAGACCTAGAGCCGAGAGGAAATGAGGAGCAGGACAGGTTTAAGGAAAAGTTTGATAAGACAAGGTCTGGTTGCCATTTGGGGAGATGTGTGTTGGAAAAGAAACAGACCGAGTAAGTCCAGTCATTTCACAGAATGACGAAGCTGCTCGGACATGTATTGATGTGTGTGAACCAACATCAAGCCAGCTGACATGGCGGCATTTAAAGTCTCCACAGATTAGGGATAGCGAACATGGGTGAGACGAGTGCAGAGTGCCACTGTTTGTAGAGAGAGCCTCCTACATGGAGTCATCGGAGTTGCGTAGATGGTAGACCACACAAAGAAACAATGTCTTGTTAGGAAGAGGCACACAAAGCCAAATAAACACTTCATGAGGTTGGGGAACCAGTGAAGGGCCATGGGTTGTGGGGCATGGAGAAACTAAAAACGCAGCGACACTAACACCAGTACAGAAATGAGGCCTGTCAGAGCAGAGAGATAATAACCAGGAGGAGACATGTAATATATGGGTTAGCATTTGCAGTCTGAATGGACAGATTGGTGAAATTGGAGCACAGACCTGTTATATGGGTATCCCAGAGGATTAGAGAGGGGGAGCACACACATGAGGAGACTGATGGAGGGGATCAGGGACTGATGGGAGTTTTTGGACGTGAGCTGATTCTCATTGCTACTCTGATGACATTTCCATAAACCTAGTTCAGCAATGCGGTTTCGAGTATGTTGTCCAAGTGTGAACGAGGGTTTGTTGAATCTGTGGTGTTGGGGGGGACTGCTCGTGTGAATCAAATGTGAAACAGTAAGCTGAGAGCATGTAGAGGAAGGGAAAAGAGGTCACGACAATGAATTGTGTTATGGAAGACAGGGCAGAGGTTGGACAGGAGAGGCCTTATGGAACGCATCACGAGTAGGATGGAGATGATCAGAGGACGAAGAAGTGGAGACTTGGAGAGTAAGATGCACAGCAGGTTTTCTTTTTGCCTTACTTGTTAAAAAGAGATATGTGGACTATGGAGATGTTGAATGTTAGTCATGGTGAAAGAAAGGATGGAGAAATGTAACTACTGATGGGTTTAACACCAAAAATACAATTACTGACGGTCTGATACAAGCAGCAATACATCGACAGCTCAAGACAATTCTGGATGGTATCCTTATCTTTGTCGGCAAATTATTTCTTCTTTTTTTTGCATACTTTGTTGAGTCTGGAAGAGCCAACACACAGAACGTATACTAAGGGGAGCAGGAGAAAAGAGGAGGCAAGATATGGAAGCACAACAACAGTCGGGAACAGAGATATCAGGAGATCTATGGAAGAGAGAGGGATGTGGCGGGATACAGGGGTAAACAAGATCAGACCTCCGCGGGACAGGCGGACGTTCAGGAAGGAGTACAGACAGGGACGTTCAGGAAGGAAAGCAGGGAGTTTGGAGAGGTGGGTGGGGGGGGGGGGGCGTTAATGGGGGTAGAAAATATCATGGTTTGGGATGGGGGAAGATAAGGGATGGCGGTGAACAGCTATCTTGAAGAGCCGGAGGGAAGAAAGGGATTGAAGAGAATGTGGAAGTTGGTTCTAGAGGTGGGTAAAAAAGAGGAATGAAAGAGGGAAAGTGAGCAGTGATTCTTGATTTTGGTAGTTTCACCAGAAGGGGGTTGCTGGTGGACCTTGAGTGTCCTGCAGGAATATTAGGAGGACAGAACACAGACAGAGCAGGGGTTGCAATGCCAGAGACGAGTTGGTTAAAGATTGAAAAACCACTGATCTGCCTACGGTGATAGAGTGGAAGACCCAAAAACTCAGCTTCATCACGGGAGATACCAATGATCCTAAATGCCTTAGTTTCCACAGCATGAAGCCAAGCTAGGTGGAAGGCATAAGCATCAGCCAAGAGGAGAGAGAGCAGTACTCCATCAGGCTGTGGATGAAAGCTTTGTACATGGTCAGGAGCTCAGGTGTGCCAAGGAAAGACTTTGCACGATGGAGGATGCCCCTTCGGCAACTGGCTTTGGAGGCCAGTTTGGAAATGTGGCTTTTCCAGGAAAGATCATGGCAGATAGTGAGACCCAA
>BROF01005788.1:43485-59271 GCA_024346535.1 Eptatretus burgeri | reverse complement strand
CAGTTGCATCAGAAGTTGCAGTTTACAGTGACACGTGCTTGGCTCTCTTTTTCTAAACTCTAAATTCATTCCGCACAAGGTGTGGGTTCCTCTGCTCGTAACTTTATAAATTGTGATTGAGAGAGACTTGTTCAATTGGGCTGTAGGATAGTTCACACACTCTCCTCTGAGCTGTCTAGCCTGGGTTTGAATCTCCAGTCTCGACTTGGCTATAAACTGTAACCCTGGTTTTCGCAGGTATGACGACGAATGAAGTGTGTGCCGTCCCTCAGACGGATATCCATCCAAAGGACCCGTCTGCCAGTGATCGTCGTTGGTGTATATTAAAGATCCCACAGTGTCTTCCGTGAAGAGTAGGCGAGTTATTTCCGATTACAAATTGCTATCACCTTCAATCGAACGTCAGGCTTGGCCGTCTGGTTCGTGATCGACCTGTGCCAAAAAAATAAATAAAACATTTCCCCTGGCCGACCCCACTAAAAGGTGGGAATAATTGGTGCCATTAAAGTAGTACTCGTACACCATTGATCAATAAAATTCGAAGCCTCCGATAGAAGCAAATACCTCCATGTCGAGGTTATTTTATTTCCTCTTTGCAATACAAATCCATCATTGTATAATTTCCAAGTCTTGATTTATTAATTTATTAATTTATTCAGTTAGTTATCCCAACAGTGGAATCCTGTCCACAGACACTTCAACAAGTCTCCCCCCTCCCACTCCCACCCCACCACCCCTAAAGTATTCAGCAATGGTATTCGATGTAACACACGGACCTGACAGTTCACCATCATAAGAAACGGGGGGGGGTGTTGGGGTGGGGATGGGGGAGCTCCAATGTAATTGATGTAAATGAGTTAATGTATTTCACTCTTTGTAATTTTGGTGATTTATTGCAGAAAAGAATAATATAATGAGCCTAATTGATCATGGGAGTTATTATATTAAATGAAGTGTCCCACCTGTATGGACATGGTTGATAAATGTCTCAGCAATCATACAAATTTTTCATCATGTCAGTTTCGATCTTTTTATTTATTTATTTATTTTGTTAGTTTAAGTAACTGTCGCAGGGGGAAAAGATCAGGTTGGATTTCAAAACTTCTTTCTCACTTGATTCGCTGCACAGATGTTGAAGTTTGCTCTGGATCTTGAAAATTAAATAAAATAAATGAGAGGCTTCATAGAGGTTGGCAGCACATCATGACTCATCGATCAGAAACGTTTCAACACCAGAACCAATCGTGGGCAGGTCGCCACAAAGGTACTTGACTGAAAGTGGCAGGAATTTGTAATTTGGTCACAATGCCGGTGATAGTTTACTCACTCTTTGTGAAGGACGCTGAAGGATCTTTAACATCCACCAACTAATGCAAGCAGATGGGATGCCCCAGGTTAACATCTATTCAAGGGACAGTGAACACCTTGATGAATTGCTCGACCTGCAAAGCATCAAGATGGGAGTTTATAGCTGGGTCAGTTGAAATCCCCCAAGACTAGAAGTGTATCTCGCCTGGGGCACTGATCAACCACAGACTTGAGCGTGGCGTAGAATGCGTCCTTCATGGTGAGATCACTCGCCTCAGTTGGAGCACATACAGAGACCTGGGAAATGACACCCAAGGAGTGATGAATCCTCAGTCTCATACGCTCGTTGACCCATGTTACTTTAATTATCATGGAAGTCAGCTTATTGGACACAGCTACAGCAACTCATTGGGCATGGTAACCATTGGAGCTACCAGACCAGTTATAGGTGTAACCAACCACTCGCCATGATCTCACCACTACCCGGTCTCCGAACCTCAGAGAGAGCTGCAATACCGATGTCCAAACGCTTGAGCTCAGATGATAACAGACGGGTGATCATCCTCTCTTACAGATAGGACATTCCAGGCACCCACCCGAAGGGACCACCTCAGGTTAACCTAAGGAGACTGCTGTCTAGTGGATGACACATCAGCACCACTCCGACATGACCGCAATCTGACCCGGGAAGGTTACCCCATGTTTTTCCTCCTATCCTCAAGGAGTGGGGGTCCTGAAGGTTTTGCCCCTATCCCGTCATCCGGTGATCTGTCCTGCGAAGGGCAGCTACACAGTAGGTACTCCCACGGAGTGGGTTTTCAGTTTTTTTTGCGTTTTTCGTATGTTTTGTGGGATGAAGTGTTTTACGGTGGCCGGAGTGCAAATCCTGCCATCAACATCCTAAAAAAGTGACCCAACTGCAGGGGGACGTCCGCAGACACAGTTGGACACTAGATATGGATGGCTGTTTGATCACAAGGAGCTTCTCCACCCTTTGTGAATGCATCATTTACTTGCAAAATTATGCATTTCTTTCACGACCTTGTGGATACAGTGGACCCTACAGTAGAGTAGGCGATTGAAGGACAACTGTTCATAACCAGATAACTTGATTAAATGAAAAAAACACTTTCTGTTGCCTTGCTAGCCTGGCCTCAAGACCAAGTGACAGTGAAATAGTGCTCGTAAAAATAAAATCCTAATTGCCATTTTCATTGGTTCAAAATGATAACCTCATTATAACAAGATAAATTATTATTACCCCTTCCTGGAAATCAACCGTTCTTAAATTATTTTACTGTACAGGTTTTATCATGCAGTTCTCAGAATATTTGATGTACCATGGAGCGTACTCTTTACAGAGCGTTGGTGTTGCCGAAGCAGTTGCTTTGCCAGGATTGTACTGGGTGGTTTGCCTTTGCCTTCCCAGCGTTGTTTGTCCATGATCAATCCTTTCAAATGTTGAGCCTCAAATGAGGAAGCAGCACGTACCATTTTAAAAGTCTTTCGTATGACTCGAGTCGCAATAATTAAAATCAGTCATTGTATGTGTGTGCGCTCCATCATTCTCCTGAGTCAGTGTTGCTGCATACCATGACAGGGGGAGGGAGGTGTGAGGAATTTGGCAAGGGTACAGCAACTTTCTGGCCACTCTGTACATGTTATATGAACAGGAACGGTCAATGATATGAAATGGAACTGAAAGGGTATCATTGGAGTGGAGGTAAAGGGGGTGGTGGACGAGTTGGGGAGGATGGTTATAAAAGAGCAAGGCGCTTTTGTTTGGCTTTTTTCAAGTACCCACCTGAACACAAAACTCCTGCTGCTGGATTCCAATCCCATATTTTTTTTTTCTTCCATATTTCGTATCTCTCATGTTCGTGCACGTCTGCATCATCAAAGTAGTGTGACTGTGCTGCTGATGCAGTGCCCTCTGCAGCTTCGGGCAAGAATTTGTAATTTGTTCAGGCTGCTTGCAATAATGCACATCCTCTTCCCAAAGGACACCGTGGGATCTTTATGGTCCACCAACAAATGCTGGAAGATGAGACACCAAGTTTTACATCCATCCAAATCACCAACATATGAAACACCTGGATAGGGTTTTATAGCTGGGTTGGGATTCAAACCCACGATAGACATCTCAGAGGCAAGTGCACATACCTCTCGGCCATCCTGCCATCACTGGTATATTTTGTTACTTTGTCTATTGCCTACTGATGTCATCCAATTAATGTAGAATTAAACTCTCTGTGTCCTTATCCTTCTTATACAAAGCTTCCATCCGTATGCCTTTGATCGAGGTGGGGAATAATGGGGGAGAAAGGGAACACAAGGCACATCCAGGGAAGGGGTTGGCGATTGTGGGTGGGTGGTTACTATCAAAGATTCAGATATTTTGCATATCGATGATGTAGATACAGTGTGTCCCCTTATTTAAAAACAAAAAAATTTCAATCTTTGTCATGGACCGTCTTTGATTTGTCACAACAAAATTAATGATTTTTTTTTTTGCAGATCATTGCATTCGATGAGCTGAAGAAGGAGATGCGGGCTTCGTTAGAGCATGAGGAAGAGCAGATCCAGGTGAGTTGTGGTCGGAGATTGAGCATCACAATAAAAATTCGCGGAATGTCTATTGTTCCACAGCTCGGTCATTTCCCCAAATTGGATTTTCCAGCCGGAGAATGAAGTGCAGTTCCATGTGGATTAATCGTGTCGTTACGCACTAGTCATGTTCCATCTGTGACGTACGCAAAACGTTTATAAGCCGTCGAGAGATTTCTTCGATAATTCCTCTCCAGACTTTTCATATCGATCTTCATTTTAATTCAGTTCGCATATGCTTTTCTGTTCACTGGACTTTGCTAAATAAAAATAAATGTTCTACACATGAATTCCCCATTGTCCATGGGCAAAGAGCAGGTCCTTTGGTGTCTTCAAATTTAATTTCCATCTCAGGGAATTGCATCTACGGATGTGAAGCCCCTGTCACACCTTGACGATTTAGCCAGCGTATGGCAACGTATCAAAATGTATCTAAAACGCTGGCGTACGCTGAACTATTGATGTTTTTTTCAGTTTTGGGCGTATATTAACGAGTTGGACGTATGCATAACGTATTAGTAATGTACACAGAACGTTTCGATAACTTATAGATAACTTGTACCAACGAATGCTGAGCGTGTTGTCGGCGTTCACAACTTATGCCCAACGATAGTCTAACTTATGCGTAGCGCGGCAGAGTATCGCCGACGATCACGTGGCGTAGCCTATTAAAAGGCTGCCGCTCGACGATTCAAATCATAAATGCACTAGACATCGAAGTGTCAACATCACCGTCATGCCGAAGAAAAAAAAAACCCATGGAGTCTAGAATACTGACGGGTTCCTCCTGTGAACCCCATTTTTATATAACAATTCCCTAAACACTGCCAATACACCATTACACGGTAGCTGTAAGTTAGAAACACGTTCAGTGAGTTCTGTGGTTGTCCGGAAGACGTCAATATGCGTTGGAGATACGTTACACGTAGGTTCAAAGCACGTTACTCATAGGTTAGAAATAAGTTTCAGGTACGCTAGACATTACCTCGACGTATTTTGACTTATGAGTAACTTATAAGTAACGTGTGTCAACGATCGCATAACGTGCCTACAACTTATGGCCAGCGTATGCGGAACGTGTGCGTCATACGCTGGCATACGTCGGAAAATTTAGAGCATGCACAAAATTTGTCGACGAGCTCGGCGTACTACGACGTATGCCAGTGTGCTTCAGTGTGCTCTTAACGTATACAATACTTACCCATAACATATTCGACGTGTGCCAGCGTATTCACCAAATTTTTCATACGTTGGCATATGCTGGCTAAAACGTCAAGGTGTGACAGCCCCTTGAGACTTGGACTCTGACCAGGGATCTGAGATGGAGACTTAATTCCTTTGGTACCAGGTCTCTTCGGAGAATCCTTGGCTATCGCTGGTCGGACTTTGTGTCCAACGAGCGGTTGCTGAGAGCGACTCAAATGAGATTTGTTACCTGCACAGTCCGTGAGCGTCAGCTGCGGCTGTACGGACATGTGGCTCGTTTTCCTGACGCTGATCCTGCTCACCAGATTCTCTCAGTGAGGGAGTCTCGTGAGTGGAGGAGGCCAATGGGCCGACCACGTGCCTCGTGGTTGCAGCAGGTTGATCAGCATCTCAAGGAGATGGGGATGGGCCAGGCATCTACCTGGGGGATGTCCAGATGGAGGCCCCTGGAGCCGGACGCAGCCGTCCACACTGGCGGAAAGTGGACACAACGACACGCTGATCCGGCGCATGCTCCTATACTTGACCTGACCTGAATTTTCTCTCGAGTTTGTATGTAATGTATAATCGCAGCACAATGAGCATGTTGCTGTGTAATCAATGTTCAAGTACACATGGCTGAACATTGAGCAATTTGACACGTTATGTAGGAAGACCAGTTAGGAGCACCAAACAAACCATAATGTATTCACATCGAGTAGTATGAACATCACATTACGTTTCTCCAAAAATGCCGTTCAAGGACAACTGTCATCCCTTCAACTCCTCATGGTGATCGTACGCTTGCACATCTGTTCTGATAACTCGGCTTCTGAAGAGCAGTCAAAATCCCACCTCCAGGACATCTGAATTAATAAGATCATTCCTGCGTTTCGGACATTGGCCGTTGCAAGAAATGAACGGCAGTATTGTTTTGAGCATCACCATGAGATGATTGAAGAAACGCCATTTCGTCAATAATCGGACGTGGAATATCGATGTCGATTGTGACGGACGTCATTTTTATGATCAGAAGGTTGTTCACACATGTTGCTCAGCAGGTAGAGAAACGTACGATGAACCCGTACCTCGTCTGATATTTCCTGCTGCGGTGGAGCGTATTATTGATGGTAGTGAATATACCGCTTCCTCACAATCTTCCTACAGAGGAAAGATTGTTCCTGCAATGTGGGATTCTTCCTGAAGTGTTGGATGTTTTTGAAACAGAGATTGAGGCTCATGGAAGAGCTGAATGATAGAGGTGTTCTGTGTACAGGGGTGCGGTGATGGATTCGGCACACAAGGGAGGACAGATAAATGGGAAGGAACAAATTTCTAGGCAGCGTGCGTTTGGACGTACAGACACGACGAGGGAAGCGAGTGGGCTGAGTTGACAAGGGACTGTAAGTAGACATATAAAGCTGACAAACAGGTCAAACGTAGAAAAGTGTGGGTGGACAGGACAGAAGTGTCGGTGGCAATATAAAAATTTGTGAACACGAAGAGGGAATAACATGAGATTGTGATGACTGCCAATTTAATGGGGTGGACATGAGGTGGGTGATCGAAATGAGGTGATCGAAAACTGTTTGTCTGGATAGTGGATATCCATCTGTCTGTGGTGGGAGAAGAACAGGTTAGCCACACAGTCTTTATATAGAAACAGCGTAAGTGTTTGGCACTTAGTATTTAATTAAATATTCTAGATGATTGGCCATCTTTATATTCTCTCCAAATGAACAAGGATGAATCTGCAGCCTGTCTGTCATTGTGCGAGAGACTTTCCGGGAAATAATGGAGTCATCTGAGGCCATGTGGGTGATATAAAGTCAGACTTTGCCTTGCGGAACGCCAGCCTTGAAGGAAAGCTTTGAAAACAGTGACGCACATTGCTTGTAAATAAAATGCTACACAAAAATCCACCAGCCAGTAAAAGGGAGAACCTCTGATGCCTAGAATGATCAATATTTGGCATCAGATTGTGGCAAATTCTTAAGGTATGTCCAGTGGGTTTGCTCTGACTTCTTTCTTGATGTTCAGAGTGTCAGGCCATTATTTATTTGGCAGAAGGAGCATATCTGAGGTGGAGGGGCCAGAACTAACCTAATGTTCTTGAAGTGGAGCTCACATTATTATTCCAGGAATGTAGGATTGTTCTCGGAGTGGAGGATTGTTCCAGGATGTCGGTGGTACACTCACCTTTAACTTTTCCTTCCCTTTGGTGTACGTACGTTGTTCGTGGTGCCGGACTCGGTGTGTTCTCTAACGACTGCAATCCAAGCTTTGAGCTTCACTAGTCTGAACGAACGTACCGGTCGGCTACCACTCGAATAGATCTTTGTCAGTTGGTGTCTGTGACTTCTGAGTGACGTGACGGTGACCACATCAACAGCATAACATTTTTGAAACTTGTATTTCAAATAAACAGAAACAAAGTCAAATGAGGAAGTTCGCCATTACACACAATGTCCAACTCCGATCCCTGCATTGAGTTGTTTCTACCGCCCAGTGTCCCACTTCTGCCGGCACAACTCATGCGTGTTCACCTCGTCCACCATGGCTGTTGAACGATCGATTCCCGTCGCGGTGTCCTCTCCCATACGCTGGCCCGTCTAGGATGATTGAAGAGCTCAAAGGAATTATTTTCCCGATACACAATTTTAATGAGCTTTAATCAACCTGACTATATAGAATTGTTCCCTGATTGTAAGATTGTTCCTGAAGTGTAGGCCACACAAAGGCTTGGTGGTGATCTCAAACAGGGCATTACCATTGACTACTACCCATGACAAGCAGTGTTGAATGGTCATGGATTTGCAAAAGTTTATGTCAACACCAGAACGTGACTATGATTTCCAAAACTATCGCAACACTTCTTGCCTACCAACCGTGTGCCTTATCCAAGTATCATGGCTTTCCATGCGAAGTATCAACATTGTTTATCCAATTGGATTACTTATTTATTTTATTCTTCTGTTCACATGTTCACACTGACTTCCATTAACCCTTTGAACCCTGAGCTCCTTGGACTTTCGGTTCCCCCACCCTGGACTCCTTGGAGAAAAATCCGGCCACTCAGGTATATAGAGGTTTGAGTAGCAGATGGTAAAACGGCCACTCGGGTATATGGAGGTTTGAAAGGCGGATGGTAAAACGGTCACTAGGGTATATGGGGGTTTGAATAGCAGTCGATAAACCGTCCACTTGGTCATATGGAGGTTTGAATAACAGCCGATAATAATAATAATAACAGCCGTTTGAATAACGGCCGCGAGGGTATATGGACAGCAGCCGATAAACTGGCCAATAGGGTACATTAGACGACCCGTGAACCTGTTGGGTTCCCGTTGTGACAGCGGTTGATAAAACAAATCATTTAAAAGAAAAAGAAAAAAAACAAAGATGGCTCCAGCGAACTATACCGCTGAGGTTGTTTGCATTGATCAAATACTCCCGAAGAGTACTTCACAGAATCGGAATCGGAATTGATTTTTAAAATAATTTTTTTCGTTGCCTGATTTGAACGAAACTTGATACTGCACACCGCAGGAGAATAGTGAGTAAGGTGGCAATAAAATATTTGCGCTATTGTGTACCATTTTGGCTGTATTTCGGGAACATACATACATACATATATACTGCATAGAGTGTTGACTAGGCCGTGGTGTGTGCATTGGAGCACACCCGTGACTGGTTTTCGGCGTTGTTCCGGAAAGTCGCGACTGAATTGTCCGTCCGGTGGGTGAGCCGGCCGCCATTGGCTAAAGCGGCTGTTCGCACGCTGGGCGGGCGGAAGATTCGTAACACTAAGTATTCGCGTGGGCAGCCTACCTTGAGACCATACCTCAGCGAGGCCTGCTCGGACACAAACCGCTTTAGCGGTTCGTTCCGTTCTGGGATAACCGAGCGGTTTATTATCGCGAGACCTCGCTGGACCCATTTCTTTTATCGGCTATTTTAAAGCCCGCTATTATTCCGAGAGCAATACGGCGGTTCGATGGGGAAAGAGGACACAACGAACGGGTTAACATTCACACTAGGACATTTATTTATAATAGCACGTATGCAGGCATGCACGTATAGATTTATGCAAGGCAAAGAAAAGCACGACAAGAGGAACTACAACCGTCTATTATTATTATTTACAAGCACTTGCACAGTTCTACTTGCGGGACATGGCGCCACAACATTCACACAAATAAAAGCAAAGAAAGACCCCCTCACAGACAAGGGAGCCAGACTGGACCCGTAGGCTTTTATGTTCAAGGAGCTTGGTTGACCGAAGGAACTCCAAGAGGCCGCCACAGGTTACCTTCACCCTCGTGGTGACTTGGTTGGGCGACCCTCGGTGGACCCTCTCAAGCTCCCCACCGACTGTGGAAACTCCAGACTCGAACGCGGCTGCCCACAACTCCACACTTCCAAGACCTCCACCGACTCGCTGCTCCACCCAGACCGAGACCTCCACCAACCCGACCAACAACCAACCCATAAACCAAGACAGCTCGACAACCGCTCGACAGCCCCCTTTTATCCCCCTTGGCTTCCCGCCCCGCCCTCCTTCCAGCTCCTGCGGGAAACTTCCAGAAGGGAGGCGTTTTCCTCATGGGTCGGGGTTTTTCGAAGCAGTCATTCCCGGTCGCTCTTCTTTATTCTCTCTCCACTCGCCCTCCCCCGTCCCGAAGCGCGGGAAAGTAAGAGGAAAAATCCGTGCGATATCGGAACGCCTTCTTCTTTCTCCATGGCAGAGACGGTTTTTGATGCGGAGAGGGTTGTAACGTGGTTGTGGAGATGGTGATTGGTGGTGTAGTTGGTGGTTGAGGTGATCGTGGTTGTTGTAATGGTGGCGTGGTTGGGTGCTTGTGGAAAAGGTGGTTGGTGGTTGAGGTGATAGTTGTTGTTGTAATGGTGGCGTGGTTGGCGTTGTGTGGTGGTCATGAGGGTGGTGTGGTTGGGTGCTTGTGGAAAAGGTGGTTGGTGGTGTGGTTGGTCCAAAATAACGATAGCAAAGAATAACGGCTAACTCAAAGATCACAGCCCTGTCCACACGAATAAATTCCCATTAAACAACGGTGGGGAAATCAAACTGAACACGGACTTAGCGATATAACTGATCTTGGGGATATCCTTTATGGTGCTCTGCGAATTTCCACAACCGTAACAATACAGACATATATACATATATACAAGATGAGAGTTTTAGTAATATATACACTACCGGTCAAAAGTTTTATAACACCCCCATTTTTCCAGTTTTTACTGAAATTTAAGCAGTTTAATGTTTCAATGTACTCTGAAATTAAAGCATACATCAAATAAACAATTGCAGATAAAAAATAAATCATGGAATCGTTTTGTTGAACAAAATTTAATCTAAATTTTTGACTCATCAAAGTAGCCACCTTTTGCAGATATAACAGCCGAACATACTCGTGGCATTCTTTCTACAATGGAAATCAAATATTGTTCGGAAAGTTCTTCCCAACACTGTTGCACAAGTTCCCACAAATGTGTTGCACTTGTAGATTGCTTTGTTTTCACCCTTCTGTCCAGTTCATCCCAAACCAGCTCGATGGGGTTTAAGTCTGGAGACTGTGCTGGCCAATCCATGATTTGAAGCCTACTGTCTTGTTCTTTTCTTCTAAGGTAGTTCTGACATAGCCTGGAGGTATGTTTTGGTCGTTATCTTGCTGTAGGATGAACCCCTGACCAACAAGGTGTAGACCAGAGGGTATTGCACGGCGCTGCAAAATGCTGTGGTAGCCCTTTTGGTTCAGGGTGCCAGTCACTCTGTGCAAGTCGCCGACTCTGGATCCAGCAAAAGAGCCCCAGATCATCACGCTTCCTCCTCCATGTTTGACAGTTGGTGTCACACACTAAGGAACCATCCTTTCGCCGACTCGACGGCATACAAAAACCCTGCGTGATGAACCGAAGATTTCAAATTTTGATTCATCAGTCCATGAGACCTTCTTCCAATTTGCAGTAGTCCACTGACGGTGCTTCATGGCCCAGGCAAACCTCTTTTTCTTATTTTGCCATCTTAGCAATGGCTTTCTTGCTGCCACTCAACCTGTCAAACCTGCACCTCGAAGTCTTCTCTTCACAGTTGAAACTGAGACTTCCTTACTTCGACCAGTGTTAAGCTGTGCTTGAAGCTGCTGTCCTGTGAGCTGCCCATCACGCAAGTTGTTGACTCTCAGAAACTTGTCTTCTGATTGTGTTGTGGCTTTGGGTCTGCCAGTCCTCTTCCTGTCAGTTTCCTCCAGTTTCCAAGTGCCTTTCGATGGTGTAGGAAACTGTACTCACTGACACCTTGGCTTCTTTGCAATTTCTCTAAAGGAAAGACCGAATACTTTTAAGGGTTATAATAGTCTGTCTGTCTTCGTTTGTTAATTGTCTTTTACTCGCCATTATGACAGCAATATACTACTCCCTGCAGTGCAATATTGTCAAAATAAATGCTTCAGAGGGTGTTGCAACACAGTCTGTTCCAACACTACTTTTACACAGACAGAGGGATTCTAACTAATCAACAAAAGTTGGGACACCTGAAGGAATTGTTTGCATAAACTTTCAAGGCTAAATTTACTTCCATTGCTGCAGAACAGCTGCAGTTGCTAACGCATTACTTGTTCCCTGAAAAGGGCCTTTTTTAACAACTCTGAAATTTACATTATTTTTCAGTTTTTGGAAACCCAAACTTTTTTTTAACCTCTGGCAGTTTAACGCTTAGCTTTGTACAATTTCAGGTTATTCACTGGACTTGAACTGCTTAAATTTCAGTAAAAACTGGAAAAATGGGGGTGTTCTAAAACTTTTGACCAGTCGTGTAGAAGATCGATGGAGGTTTGAACAGCAGCCGATAAACCGGCTGCTCGGGTATATGGAGGTTTGAATAGCGGATGGTAAACCAGCCTCTCGGTTACATGGAGGTTTGAACAGTGGCCAGTAAACCAGCCACTTGTGATTATGGAGGTTTGAAAGGCGGATGTTAAACCAGCCGCTCGGTTATATGGAGGTTTGAAAGACTGATGGTAAACCAGCCACTTGTGTATATGGAGGTTTGAACAGCAGCTGATAAACCGGCCACTAGGGTATATAAAGGTTTGAATAGCGGATGGTAAACCAGCCACTAGGGTATATGGAGGTTTGAATAGCGGATGGTAAACTGGCCGCTCGGGTATATGGAGGTTTGAATAGCGGATGGTAAAAAGGCCACAAGGGTATATGGAGGTTTGAATAGCGGATGGTAAACCAGCCACTAGGGTATATGGAGGTTTGAATAGCGGATGGTAAAAAGGCCACTAGGTTTACCATATACCCGATGGAGGTTTGAATCGCGATGGTAAAAAGGCTACTTGGGTATATGGAGGTTTGAATAGCGGATGGTAAAAAGGCCACTAGGGTATATGGAGGTTTGAACAGCGGATGGTAAAAAGGCCACTAGGTTTACCATATACCCTATGGAGGTTTGAATAGCGATGGTAAAAAGGCCACTAGGGTATATGGAGGTTTGAATAGCGGATGGTAAAAAGGCCACAAGGGTATATGGAGGTTTGAATAGAGATGGTAACAAGGCTACTTGGGTATATGGAGGTTTGTACAGCGGATGGTAAAAAGGCCACTAGGGTATATGGAGGTTTGAACAGCAGCCAATAAACCGGCCACTAGGGTATATGGAGGTTTGAATAGCAGCTGATAAACCGGCCACTAGGGTAAATGGAGGTTTGAACAGCGGATGGTAAACCGGCCACTAGGGTAAATGGAGGTTTGAACAGCGGATGGTAAACCGGCCACTAGGGTATATGGAGGTTTGAATAGCGGATGGTAAACTGGCCGCTCGGGTATATGGAGGTTTGAATAGCGGATGGTAAAAAGGCCACTAGGTTTACCATATACCCTATGGAGGTTTGAATAGCGATGGTAAAAAGGCTACTTGGGTATATGGAGGTTTGAATAGAGATGGTAAAAAGGCCACTAGGTTTACCATATACCCTATGGAGGTTTGAATAGCGATGGTAAAAAGGCCACTAGGGTATATGGAGGTTTGAATAGCGGATGGTAAAAAGGCCACAAGGGTATATGGAGGTTTGAATAGAGATGGTAACAAGGCTATTCGGGTATATGGCGGTTTGAATAGCGGATGTTAAAAAGGCCACTGGGGTATAAGGAGGTTGAATAGCAGATGGTAAAAAGGCCGTTATGGTTCAAAGGGTTAACTGCTCTTGTGGACTAACTTCCATTAACTGCCCAATGGAAGGTTCAATAAACCCTACTGAACGCTTTTATCATTGTGACCTGGAGCAGCATCGGCATCGTCCGTGTTCTTTGCTCGCCGGTGAGCGAGCGCGTGCGTGGGCGGAGTTTAACATGGGTATGGTGTCCCTCTTTGGCCAATTGGCAAGGAGCGGGCATCTCACCCGCCCCATCCCCCACTCAACACCATCACCATTACGCACATGGTCGGAAGTGAGGAGGTAGGCGGAGCTACAAACACCTCTGATCAGGACTCCACCCAAAAGGGTGGGAGTTGCCCCGCCTACCATGGGCCTGTCCAATGGGAGATGGCCAGGGAATCGCGCGATGGGTCCGACCAATCAGGAGGCGAGTGGCCAGGAGAAGCCCCTCCCTCCTAAAGAGAGGAGTGTGGTTGTCGGGACCAGCATTGAGAGACGGAGATTGTGGCGTTTGCCGAGCAGCCTGTCATCGTGTGTGACATTTCTTGTGGGAAAGGACATTTCAATTCAGACATTTCCAACCTGGCATCCAAAGCCAGTGAGTGGTTGTCGACAAGAGTGCGTTCTGGAGGATCGGTGCGATAGCGGTCTGCAGTCCTGCTGGCGATTGCGGCGCGGTCTGTGGTCGTTGTCGAGCGGTCTGCAGTCTTGGTGCTGGCAACGCCAAGGTCGTGGGTTCGAGTCCCACCGTGGTGGTTCGGGTTGGTGTGACCGCACGAGGCGGGACAGGTACCCCGGCGCGATCTACTGACTGAAGACCCACTGAGGTCAATTTTCTTTTGTGTGTGTCCGTGTCCGTGGGCCCCGTCTGTAAGTAGAATCGTTAAGTGCTTGCGTTATTGTACATTGGTTGCATTGCTTTTATTCGGTGATAACTCTGCTCTGTGTTCCCCTCCCCGATTATTGTCATAAATAAATACCTCTTTTTTTGAATGTACCAGCTCGTTTCTATGTTTCTTTAATTGGCTTCGCACGCTTAGCTGTGTATTGAGAGATAGCGAGGGTAAGTTGTTCATTTGGTCCGGCGCGGCTCTGGAACTCCGCTCGGTTATGCCGAATCCGAGCCGTTACCTGCGACTCAGATCGCACGGAGTCGGCCAAGGGTGTGGTTCCCTGGTAGTTAGACTGTGTGGGTATTTAGGTATATTGAAATTGGCAATTGACCCTACCCCACGTGGTCGACCTATTGGCGATCTTCAGTCCGATAAGGGAGCCGTGACCTTTCGGATTTATCCGAAGGTACGACCTAAATTCTGGGTGTTCGGTGGAGCCGACTCTACTGCTCCCCCTAGAGGTCGTGCTCGCCTTTGAGACCTGGCACCACAACAATTTAACGTACATCGGTCGACCAGAGCTCATTTAATGTCCCTCATCTCCATCCTTGTCGGAGGGGCTGCGGAAAAAATGACTGAAAGTATCTTTGGAGTCATATCAGGGAATTTGTTTTTGAGAATGAAAAAGGCACGGGGAGAGACGACGTTTGCTCTTGGAATTTATAGGGTTAAAAACGCTCAATAATCCACAAGCAAGAAAATTTTCCAAACGCTCTTCCGTATCCACAGACCACCAGATGTATTAATGCCAAAGGGGGTGTATATTTATTACGTACATGGGGTTATCTGGTCTGGTGCGGGGTGCTAAAGTGGTTGGAGAGAGTTTGTTTAGCGGAGTATGGTAGGAGTTGGAAGATAAGGTTCCAAGGAGTTGCGAGTAGGAGGTTGCGGAGGGAAGAGGCATGGATGGAGCCCACAAGGAGGAAGGGATAAAAAAGCCCCCACCATATTTGTGCCTGCAATAAATAGATGGCATCAAAGACTGTGATGCACATATAATCGTGTGCGTTTCAAGTAAAATGTCTCGATTTGCTCATAAAGAACACAATACAATTAGCTGATATGATCACGTGACGGTGATTTCATTTGGATGTTCAAATTCATTCTTTGCATTTATTGGATTGAGGCTTTTTATTCGGTTAGTGCTGTTTCTTGGTTTGTGGTAAACCGTTAATGGGCAGTTTCTGGTTCAGTCTCAGCGTCTCATTGATATTGAGCGAGGTCAGGTGTGTGGGATCATGAGATTGTGTGTGGTCGTATGGCGGCTTAGCTGCCAGGGTAGCTATCATTTCTTGAAGCGCGACTGTGTTGCTGATGCAGTGCCCCTCTACTAGTACACACACTGGAACTGGTACTCATTTCACCGACCTCAGAAGGATGACAGGCTGAGTCAACCCCCTGGTGTATTAATTCAGCAGCCGACGGGGCTTGAACTCAGGACCCGAGGATCCAAAGCCACCACCCGAACCAAGATGGGAATGTTGGGGGGAGTAAGAATAACAATTCCCCTCCGAGCTGTCTCGCCTGGGTCAAAATCCAGATCTGGCTTCAAATCCTCGTCTTGGTGTTGCATAGTGAGGTCTCAATCACCCTCAAGGTGTGTTTGTGTGTGT
>BROF01005788.1:12123-43255 GCA_024346535.1 Eptatretus burgeri | reverse complement strand
GTGTGTGTGTGTGTGTGTGTGTGTGTGAGCGCGCGCACCGTCGTTTGTGTGTCTGACATTGAGTCGGAGTCACTTTTCCGATTCTGTGGCTTAAAATCAGATTGAGTAATTGGACCAAACATTTTGGAATTTGGGACGATCATACAAGTTTTAGGAATGTCTAAAAGCATTTCTATTGAAAAAAATTATGGTTGATCAGTAAGTTCATGGCCTAGCATAACAAGTCAATCACTCACACTTGTAGTGTTTTCAACCTTTTGCATAGATGGGGATTTAGCCTTGCCTGTTCCCGAAGGGATGGGAGAAGGTGTGTGTGTGTGTGTGTGTGTGTGTGTGTGTGTGTGTGTGTGTGTGTGTGTGTGTGTGTGTGTGTGTGAGATTTACCTTGATTTATGATTCCACCATCACTGTCGGTAAACACCAAAAGAGTGGGACGGTCTTGACACACCCATGTACAACCCCCTTGCTTGTCTCGGATCTCGATGTACTTTTCCTTTAAAAACATCCACAACCTCAACTCATAAATCCACAACCTCAACATCTGTACTTGACATCCACTAGGATTTGAACCCAGGTTTACAGCTGCATCTCAGCGTCCACAACCTCAACTCGTAAATCATTCCAGTGATCTATTAATCGTTGAGAACATTTTAGACTTTTTCACGTCCGATCGATGTCTGGGTTTAAGTAATTTACAACAACGATGAATACGTCCGCTCCCTCTGTGAGTGGAACATGGTGTCCGACCCCCTCCCCTCGGCAGGGATCAGTGGTTACACCATTTACAGTATTCCACATGTGAAGGTGAAAACTGCAAGTCGTCTCCCCAGATTGGCCCAGCCATTGTTACCTCCACCACCAAAGGTGAAGGTGGATATTTTCATCCCCTGTTTGTTGGGTGGTCGCGAGAGTACCCTTATTTTCACTTTTTATGTCTGTCTGTATGTATGTATGTATGTATGTTTGTATGTAATGGACGGCTCTGGAGGCCAGAGGAGTCAACCGATTTTGATGAAACTTGACTGGTAGGTTCATACCAGGATCGAGTTGTATGCTTTTGAGCACCGTTGCTATGGACACCACCGTTGCTGAGCAACGGGACTTTGAAATTTTTGATTATTTCCTAAAAAATAAAATTTTCAAAAATCGGCTTCCGTGCTTTTATGCGCACTATAATCAACCTCTTTGTCAAAAAATTTCAGCCCAATCCGTCAAAAACTATGACTAGTATACAATTATATAGCGACCACCCACGTCGCCGACCGGCTTGTTTGTCTGTTTGCCTGCTTGTTTGTGTGCACGATTTATCAAAAAGTTGTAGATGGATTCGGATGAAACTTGGTGGACATGTTGGGTGTGTGACAAGGAAGAATTGATTCCATGTTTGTGAAGATCCGAATTCTGATCTGGATACGAGGATTATTTAATTTTTTAAGTGATTCTTCACCATTGAGAGATCGGGCCAAAAATGTGTGCAATATGGTGTCTTCTGGAACACTAACCCGTACATGTGATCTGATGGGATCTTTTTGTTGCAGTGTCACATACAGCAAGTCCTGAAGGTGGAGCGGATTTGCTGCATGTTGCGAAAGGCAAGTCATGTCATGTCACGTCACGTTGATGTTCGTTGTCGTCGCAACAAATTTGAACATAAAGTGGGAACAACGGTGTGGCTTGGCAGGGATGTGTACCTCGTAAGGCCTTGTGTACATTGGGCCTTTGTGGTTGACGAATATCCGTGCAAACAAAACCTTTTTGTTGCTTGAACATAATTGTTTTGGGATTTTGAGTGCCTTCTCTCCATCATTGGAAAATGCAAGGTGAGAAAACAATGCAACAGATTGTAACTCACAAACACCTGATTGAAGGATGAACACTGATAAATCTGTTTTTGAAAACTGACATTGTTAAAGCAAGGAAAAACTTTTCATTTTGCGAGAGATTGTGACATCAGGATAGTTTAAAAAGAATTTTTATTATCTACACGGTGTAGGCTCATGAAAGAGCTATGGCAAAGAACAAATCAGGACACAACATAATGATGAGGGAACACCAACAGCAGGGCGGAGGGAGAAAATCGACAAAGATGGACAAACAAGAGATGCAGGGAACGATGAAGGTTGGGGGAGAACGCAAAGCGTGGACAATGTGGATACGTGAGCAAAATCTTGAGAGGGGTGGGGTTGGTTCAATAGGTGTAGACGAGATCATGGTTTTGGATGGGGTTTGACTTGAGATTGGGGTGATCAGCTGGCTTGAACACCTGTAATGAGATTCAAGAGGGTGTGGAAGGTGGTTCCACAGGTGAGAAAAGAGACAAACAAATGAGTCGAGGTGAGCAGTGGTTCTGGATTGAGGCAGTTTCACTAGGAGGTGGTTGCTGGTGGACCGCATGTGTCCTGCAAATACCTGGGGGAAGGGGAGGGGGGGGACAAAGCACGTGGAGGGCAGAAGTCCAGAAATGAGGCGGAAGAAGACAGAGAGACTAACAACCTGTCAGTGATGGCGAAGTGATTGGCCCACAGACTCAGCTTCATCACGAGTGATTCCAATGATCTTGATGGCCTTGGTTTCCATGCTGTCAAGCTGAGCAGGAGAACCGGCCCAGAGGGGAGAGCAGTACTCCATAAAGCTGCGGATGAGAGCCTTGTAGGTGTGTGTGAGCCCAGTTGTGCCAAGGAAAATGTTGAGGTTAGTTCTGAGGTTAGTCGATGCTTGTCGGCCTGTGTGTCGCTTGTCGACATTTTGAAATGATTGTAACTGCGGCCTACATTCGGAATTCCTTTCGTATCTTGGCCAACATCTGTGGCCTATTTCCTGACTGCACTGTATGGAGTTATTGTTTGAAATCATTATACGCAGAAAGATATGCTCTGCCTTCTTTAACTAATTGCCCGTCATCTCGGTTGCACGGTGTCCGTTGAAGATGTATGGAAATGGATCGTTGTTCACCTTCCGATGATTGAGTGACCACTTTACAGACGCCTTAATTTACTTGATAACTTTTTTTTTTATTTTAACAATGGTCATTCTTACTTGAATGAACAATACATATTTAGCTGCTGAGGTTTCGTATGCTCTGTTGTGCATGTGTGCATGTATGTGCAGTCCTCAAAGAGGAAGCCCACATTGGATTGGACGGTTTCAATGTTTGGAATCATTACGACTATCTTGGTTTTCCCATAATCTATGGAAAACCCGAGGATGAAAATGTGGCCGAAAGTGTTTGAGGAGCACAATGTGAAATATCTGCCAAAAGCCCCCCCCCCCAAGGATTCTGACCCTTTAATGGATTACACAAGTTTCAGACCAAAGGTCTCCACTAAAGTAACGGAGTCTGCGCTAAAGCAAAAGTGTAATTAATTTTGGCACTTTTGACGCAAGGAAATTGTTAACCACCTATATCTCTACCGCAGTTGTTGCTCCCAGAGTATTTCATCCACGCCTTGTTCTGCGTGATGTTCCTCTGTTCTATGGAGTGGCTCACGCTGGGCCTAAACACCCCACTTCTTTGCTACCACGTGTGGAGGTGAGATGAGGGTTTACACCATGACCTTCCAATGGACTGTTCCTCATTTCGCATTTTGACCTTTGGGAGACTCTCTGACTAAGCTAAAGAAGCTGAATCATCATAGTCCATTACTTTCCAATTTTCTAATCTTGTGTGCCAGCTCACACTTGCACCTTCACTGCACATACAGAAACTTCTCTCATTATTTAATTTGAATTCTCTCTTTCTCTTTCTCTTTCTTGATTATTCACCTTCCTGATTATTATCCTCTGTGGACTCATTCCTGTGATTATCAATTTGCCTTGTGTCTCCATCTGAAACATTTTGGTCGAGCCTCCCTATGAGTCGCTCGTCGACACTTGTGAATAATAATGTATTACACGGTTACGGATCCAGTAAAATAAGGGGTGTGGGGTGGGGTGGGTGTGGAAGAGTCTGGTAAAATCAGTTGGGGGTATGGGGCATTAAATAATCATACATAGCGTTCATGTTTGTTCATGTGTCTCCCCCACCTGTTCGACCCGCATCTTCGCGCTTTGTTCATTCAGTTCGTCGGTGGAAGTACTCAGTCACATTTGCTCTACAGCGAGGATAAGGCGGCCGTACACCCTCTGAATTTACAGAAACATGCGGCGCCCGCAGAGAAACTGAGGTGGCCTCAGGGTGGCCCTACGCCGTTTGGCTATATTTTACAGGCCGTAGCATCGCCGTGGAATGAAATCGCAGAGTTATAACTTTTTGTCATTTCTACGCTCGCCGTAGCAATTGGACAAGCCAAGCTATAACGTAGATGTGTTCCACGTCGACTGTACGTAGGGCGTACTGTGGGCTTGCGTTTGCCGTGCGGCTGCCGTAAGCTCTTCTCAATGAAAAATGAATTTTCCCAACCCCCAAAAAATTACGGCGGCCGCACTATTTACACGGTCGCCATACAGTGGCCTTGCGGTCTGCGTGACTACCTGTGGGCAACGCAAGGTCGACGCACGGTTCCCCTACGCCCGCCGTGCACCTACGTAGGCCTCCGTGGCAGTCTGCGTTGACCGTGCATCCACCGTGCACTACCGCTAGAGATCGGAGTATAGTTTGCCTCTTCACAGTGGTGCCCCCAGAATCCGAATTTAATTCGTTCCTGGAGGCTGTTCGGATTGCAAAAAGTTCGGATTCAAAAAATATTTTCCCAATAAGAAATAATGGAAAGTGAATTAATCCGTTCGTGGACCCAAAGAAAACCCACTTTCAAGACACTTTAAACTGAAATTCCCCATGTTTAAGGTAAAATAGGATGAGTAAATGACCTTCGGTGGCGGTGTATTGTATGTAAACTGGTACAATCGCCATATCCAAAGGCCCACACAGGCTCGAGCTCCGGCCTGGGTTTCGATCGCTCGCGCACTCTGCGAGAGCGCTGCCCCCAGGGCAGCTCAAACATGATGCCCCCAGAACCACAATCACTTTCATCAAACGCATCGGGCTGACGTAATCATGGATATTAAAAATTACAACCGGTTTTGGTGTGAAATTCAATCCTTGCCCGACAGTCCGTCACACCACGTGATCGGATTGCTTTTTTTGTTAATAATTAAAACAAGATGATTAAAAAAAAAAAGAAATGAAGGTGAAAACACGAGGTCAGGCCTAAGTCGCATTTGGCTCGGCGCCCGGAGGGTCCACAAAATGTACGGACACTCGCAATTATAAAGCGGCCGCAGTATTTCCACGGTCACACATTGTAGCAGTCACACATGTTTTTATTTTTCGGGTAGCCGCACGGCGTGTTTATTAATTGTGGAGACCGAAAACGGGGGGTGCCGTAATTTTTTGGGGGTTGGGAAAATTCATTTTTCATTAAGAAGAGCTTACGGCAGCCGCACTGAAAATGCAAGCCCACCGTACGCCCTACGTACGGTCGACGTGGAACACATCTACGTCATAGCTTGGCTTGTCTAATTGCTACGGCGAGCAATTGCTCGTGGCCACAGATTTTGGAGAGCCCACGGCCGCCGTGGCAAATGTGATCTAGGCCTAAAGCACCATTTTTCAGATGTTTTCACCCAAAATCCCCAATAACATTTATTTATGACGAGAATCAGAGATTCGCAGGTTAATGCAGTGTCCCCCCTCATTTGCACTCCTCACCAATAAATATAACAGGTGCAAGAATCCCCATTCTTAGGTTGTGATGGGTTTTAACCCCCACCACCACACACTCCAATTGTGTCAAGTGCAGGTAGGTGCCCACTAACACGAAGAATCACAAAAGGGGGAAGTCAATTAAAAATAAATAAAAAAATAATTACTCTTCACTTTATTCAGTTCGACCTGCAGGTCGTATTTGGTTTAATAACTAGTTCTTAACTTACTGCCATAACAGAATTTTTTTTTAACTCAATTTCTCTCACTCATATTTTAATAATTTATATAATTGTACACCTCATTGTTTGTTATGTCAAGTGCAAATCGATTCATTACCCCGTGAATGTGAAGCAAAAAGTTGGGTTCGGCAGTTGGTTAATTTTGGCTGCGTGTCAGTCTGTCTCCAGACATCAGTCTATGATCGACGTCGTACTTTGACTGAATTTGGCAAATTGTACAGAATCTCATCCCGATCACATATACTCACGCGGCGAGGTAATTTGTTTTACTCTGTCTGCCTGTTTGGCAGTCAAACGAAATTGAAAACCATTCCAAACAGGAAACTTCGTGCGTTTAAAGACGTCATAAAGGACACAAACAACAAGCAAAACGTCTTTAAAAATGTTTGCTTGTTTGTTTTTCTACAACCTTTAAAATATTTATTTTATTTAAATTTTATTGTATACCTGAACATTGCAGAACACAAATCACCTTCTTGGCACTTCCAAAACCCTCCAGTTTAGCAGCACTTGGACGAAATTTTGCGCCATCTCGACCAATCAAATTTGCCGCTCGTGCCCTCATCATCGGGGAATGAATAGAAAGATTCAGACGTGATGGCGGCCCGTAAGAAATACAGATGGTGCTCGGAAACACAAAGCAAGAGTTTAAAAGACCCTTCCCATGTCCTCCTTCTCTAAGACTGGGTGGGGTTTGGTGTTCTATGAACTCTCCAGTTAAAATTTCATTGTTCATCAAACATGACATTCGTTATAATAGACTCCACGTTCATTATTCCCACCATCTATTGCAGGTTTTTCCACAGACCAGCACTACGTAGTTTGTATAGCCCAGGAGTGCTTATGAGCAGTCACATGATTTCGCAGTGTCAACGTGAGGCCGGTTTGAAACTTGCCTTTTACCTGCTGTCCTTCTTTTACTACCTCTACAGGTAGGTTATCACCGTTTTCTCACTCTTTCGCATCTTCAGGTGCTTGTCATGCCGTCTCATCCGACATACCTTTCTCACAGTGATATAAATTTGATGGAATGGGATCTTTGGGATCCATTTTGCTGGAATGACAGGTGTATTTGGACATCTCGGCCCACAATGCGGTACTCGGCTAACATATTTTTTGTCTTGTTTTCCCAGCATGATCTACACACTCATCAGTCAATGAATCTGATCGTTGGATGACAGCAGGTGATGTTGCTGCCATCTTTCTATCCTGGATCCCCAGCACCTGCATTCGGGCAGACATGTCTCGGCCCAATTCAGGCTGAACGTGGGCATCGATGAGATCGTTGAGTTGTCACAGAAAATGAAAGGTGACTCGAGGTTGAAGTTTGAGAGTGGATACGAGTGTGATTGGAATCATGGAACTGAAGTATGTGGATTCTGTTTTCGGCCCATAAATTGAAGTCAAGGAAGGATGGTGGAAGCCGAGCCATCGAAAGGCCAAAGGATTTGAAGCCTGTATCTCGGTTTATCTGCCATACCCATCAATAAGACAACATTTCCGTGATTTCTCATAAGACGATGTTTCTGCAACTCCAAAAACCCTCGGTTTTAAAAACAAACACCGACGCACAAAGTCTCGTTCATATCACCCGCACCAAGCTGCACTCTAAAGCGGTTTTATAGCTGAGAACTGAAATCAACTTTTGGATGAACGAGGAAATGTGATTCCATAAAATGTGTTAAGAAAAGTTTTTAAAAATCTGAGTGTTGGAATTAATTATTCCAAAGATTTTAAAGATGTGTTTGTGAAGTCGTCTTGGTTTTTGGAGGTGACAAACAGGTGGAGCCAATCGTGGTTCGTTCCCAGGTGAGGTGGTAATGAGGGTTACAGGTGCCTTCAAAGAGTACGGTATTAAACGAGGACCCACAAATGCACCGTTTCACCATTCACCGATTCCACGACATCCTCCATCAGCATAGCCATGTTGTTTGACCCTTTGCTTTGGGTGTACTCGTGACCATCTCGAGCTTCAAACAGACTTACAAACTCATCTTGCAGGCTCGACCACTGGCGTGTGGTCGGCGGGCCTCGGGTCTCCAGGTGTCCAAGACTGCTGGTCACATTCCCAGGTACAAAATATAAAAATAATTATCGGATACTTGTTACTCATACCTTTATCGTTATTCCAATAAAAAATGGTTTGACAACTTTTTTGGGGATGCACGGATTAATTATCAATACGATATCAAAAGAAAATGTGTAATTTGAACAAATCTTTAGTTGAGTTTTAAATGCAACTTACCTCTTGTATATTATTCTTCCTCAAAATCTCTTTATTTGGAGTGATGCTGACAGGTACCGAGCTGCCACTTTACCCTGTCCACAACACTCCTCCACATTTCTGACTTCCCTCTTCACACAATCTACCCCCCCCCATCCTCCCCCATCTCATACACCATTTACCCCTTTTTCTCCTTCCTCACTCTTTAAACACATCTGCTCTCTTCGGACGTACTGTATAGATTCCTCCATCAGTACCAGGTGCCCCACCTACTTCAGCCAGTTCTTCATCAATCCTCTCAACGAGCTCATCTGCACATCCATCTCTTCCCTCAATTCATCCATCCTCCTCTTGTGCATCTTCATTGTCTGTCTGTCTCTCGATGCCTGTCTGTTTCTATGACTCTCTCTATCTTTCTTTCTATCTCTGTCTCGAACTATCTCTCTCTCCTCTCTCTCCTCTCTCTCCTCTCTCTCCTCTCTCTCCTCTCTCTCTTCCTTTCTCTTTCCTCATTCTTTCATCTCTTCCTTTTCTCATATCATGGTATTTGTTTTGCCCCCACTGCCTCGTGCGTACATAATAAATATATAGTCGATAACCGCATCAATTCTTGAAGGCATCACTGTCTGGAGGCCGTGACGGTGACGTTCCTTCATAATTTTTCCTCTCTCCTCTTCCACACCGCCCACATCACATACGAGTGAGCATGCAGTGGTGTTAAAGGAACTTGCTGGACCCCCTGCTCAGACTATAAATTTTCTCCCAGGAGGAATCCAAGGAAGATGAATGTGTCCCATCGTAAATGTCATCACATAATTCCACCATGGTGTGTGCATGTCACAGCAGGAGAGGAGCCCAAGTTAGGAACTGCTTCCAAGTTCATATTTTTCATCTCCACTGCTTGTTCTGCATCCTCTCTTTCTGTTATTCAGATTTTCTCCCTCATCATCATTCAAAAGCGAGTGAGTGCCTCCATGCCACCTTCCATCTTCCTTCCCTTTACAATGTTTGCCCTTCATTTTTAACCAGACAATTCATCATTTTTATTTTGTCATTTCTGCCTTATTTTTTTACTTGAAACCTTCATTACAGTTCATGTAAAGTATGGGTTGGGGGAAGGTAGAGAAAGGATAAGGGGATAGGGATTGCTATCATAATCAGGTAATGACTGGACACAGAGATGGAGGACATCCAAATGATTTATTTATTTATTTATTTATTTGTATGCAGCCTGTGGCTGATGGGCTGCAAAATGTTCTGAGGGCACGGGTGTGCCGTTGATGCAGTGCCCCCCTATATGCAGGCCGGTACTCATTTCACCAACCTTGGAAGAATGGCAGGCCGAGTCGACCTGCCCTGGTATTAACTCAATGACCCAGAGGGACTTGAACTCAAGATCTTAAGCCACCACCAATCTTATCCATAGAGTAGTAATTAAATTTTACTTTTGTTCCAAAAGGCAGACAACTCAGTTGATAATTATTTAATCGGATCTTCTTCTTCTTCTTCTTCTTCTTCGTCGACTTCCACTTCTACGTCGACGTCTACTATTTCTACTTCTACTACTTCTTCTACGTCTACTTCTACTTATTCTACGACAACGTCTTATTCTTCTTCTACTTCTTGCACTACTTCGACTTCTTCTTCTCCGTCTACTACTTCTTCCTCTACTTAGACTAATACTTCCACCACTTCTCCTACTTGTACTTCTATGTATACTTCTTCAACGACAACTTCTTCTACTTCCACTTCTTCCACTGCTTCTTCTACTTTTAATTCTTCCACCACTTCCACTTCTTCTTCGACTTTCTCTTCTACTTCTACAACTTCTACTTCTTCGACCTCCACTTCTACTTCTTCTACTACTTCTACCTCTACTTCTTCGACTTCCTCGTCTTCTACTACTTCTACTCCTTCTTCTACGTCTACGTCTTATTCTACGTCTACGTCTTATTCTTCTTCTACTTCTTCTCCGTCTACTTCTACTTCGACTTTCTCTTCTACTTCTACAACTTCTACTTATTTTTCTACAATTTCTTCATCTACTTCAACTTCAACTTCTTCTACTTCTGCTTCTTCTACTTCCACTTCTACTTCTTCTCCTTCTCTGTCTTCTTCTTCTTCCACTTCTTCCACGTATACTTCTTCTACTACTTCAACTTCTTCTTCTATGTATACTTCTTCAACGTATACTCCTACTTCGACTTCTTCTCTGTCTACTTCTTCTTCTTCTACATATACTTCTACTTCTCCTACTTCTTCTTCCATTACTACTTCCTCTTCTACTTCTTTTTCAACTTCTACTTCTACTTCTTATTCTTCTCTACTACTACATCTTCTACTTCTACAACTACGTCTACTTCTTCCACTTCTTCTTTTTCGAATTATTCTACTTCGACTTCAACTGCTTCTTCTTCTACTACTACTTATACTTCTTGCACTACTTCTTCTACTTCTACTACTTCTACTTTTACTTCTTCAACTACTTCTACTTCAACTACTACTATGTGGCTGATGGGCTGCATAATTTTCTGGGGGCACGGGTGTGCCGTTGATACAGTGCCCCCCGATATGCAGGCCGGTACTCATTTCACCAACCTTAGAAGAATGGCAGGCCGAGTTGACCTGCCCTGGTATTAACTCAATGACCCACAGGGACTTGAACTCAAGATCTTAAACCACCCTAACCATGAAGCCAACACCAATCTTATCCATAGAGTAATAATTAAATTTTACTTTTGTTCCAAAAGGCAGACAACCCAGTTGAAAATTATTTAATCGGACCTTCTTCTTCTTCGTCTACTAATACTTCTTCGACTTCAACTTCTTCTTCTTCTACGTCGACTTCTTCTTCTACTTTTTATTCTTCTTCTTCTTCAACTTCTTATACTACTTCCTCTTCTTCTGCAACTTCTATTTCCTCTCCGTCTACTTCCACTTATTCTTCTTCTACTTCTACCTCTTCTTACACGAATACTTCTACTACTTCTCCTACTTATACTACTTCTACTACTTCTTTTTCGACTTCTTCTTCAACTACTACTTCTTCTACTACTTCTACTTCCACTTATACTTCTTCTCCGACGTCTTCTACTTCTGCAACTTTTTCTTCTTCAACTACAACTTCGACGACTTCGTCTACCTCTGTCTTCTTTTTCTACTTCTTCTTCTACTACTTCTACTCCTACCTCGACTTCTTCTTCGTCTATGTCTACTTCAACTACTTCTTCTACGTCGACTACTTCTACTTCTACGTCTACTTCTTATGCGACTTCGACTTCCTCTACTTCCACTTCTTCTCCTACTTATTCTACGTCTACTTCGTCTTTTTCTACTTCTTCTTCTACGTCAACTTCTTCTATGTTGACTTCTTCTACGTCTTCATCTTATTCTTCTACTTCCTCTTCTTCTTCTTCTCCCTCTACTTCAACTTCTTCTTCTACTTCCACTTCGACCTCCACTTCTTCTATAACTTCGACTACTTCTTCAACTTCTTCTACTTCAACTTCTTCATCTTCTACGTCAACTTCTATGTCGACCTCTACTTCAACTTCTACATCTACTTCTTCTTCTCCTACTTCTTATACGACTTCTACTACTACTACGTCTACTTCTTTTTCTACTTCTTCTACTACTTCTACTTCTTCTATTACTTCTACTTCTTCTCCTTCCACTTCTCATACTTCTAACTGCTTCTTCTACTACGTCTTCTACTTCCTCTTCTGCTTCGAATTCTCCTTCTACTACCTATACTTTTACTTCTTCTACTTCCTCTTCTTCAACTACTTCTACTTCTTCAACTACTTCTACTTCTTCTTCTTCGCCGTCAACTTCAACTTCTACTTCTTCTTCGACTTCTTCTACTCCTACCTCTACTTCTTCTTCTTCTCCGTCTACTTCAACTTCTTCTTCTTCTACTACTTCTTCTATGTCTACTTCGACTTCTGCTTCTTCTTATACGACTTCCTCTTCTTCTACTTCCACTTCTCCTACTGTCACTTCTTCTACTACTTCTTTTTCGATTCTTCTTCTACTACGTCTACTTCGACTTCCTCTTCTTCTTCTACGACTTCTTCTGCTTCGACTTCCACCTCTACTACTTCTTCTTCTACTTCTTTTTCTACTTCTTCTACTATGACTTCTACCTCTTCTACTTTTACTTCTTCTTCTACTACAACTTCTACTTCTACTTCTTTTTCTACTTCTTCTACTATGACTTCTACCTCTTCTACTTTTACTTCTTCTTCTACTACAACTTCTACTTCTTCTTCGACTTCAACTGCTTCTTCTTCTACTTCATCTCCTTCCACTTATACTTCTTGCACTACTTCTTCGACTTCCTCTTCTACTTCTACAACTCCTACTACTTTTACTTCTTCTACTTCTTATTTTTCTACGACTTCTCCTACTACTTCGACTTTTTCTACTACAACTACTACGATGTGGCTGATGGGCTGCATAATTTTCTGGGGGCACGGGTGTGCCGTTGATACAGTGCCCCCCTATATGCAGGCCGGTACTCATTTCACCAACCTTGGAAGAATGGCAGGCCGAGTCGACCTGCCCTGGTATTAACTCAATGACCCACAGGGACTTGAACTCAAGATCTTAAGCCACCCTTACCATGAAGCCAACACCAATCTTATCCATAGAGTAATAATTAAATTTTACTTTTGTTCCAAAAGGCAGACAACCCAGTTGAAAATTATTTAATCGGACCTTCTTCTTCTTCGTCTACTAATACTTCTTCGACTTCAACTTCTTCTTCTACGTCGACTTCTTCTATGTCGTCTTCTTCTTCTTCTACGTTTTATTCTTCTTCTTCTTCAACTTCTTATACTACTTCCTCTTCTTCTTCTGCAACTTCTATTTCCTCTCCGACTACTTCCACTTATTCTTCTTCTACTTCTATTTCTACTTCTTCTTACACTAATACTTCTACTACTTCTCCTACTTCTTTTTCGACTTCTTCTTCTACTACTTATACTTCTTCTCCGACGTCTTCTACTTCTGCACCTTTTTCTTCTTCAACTTCCTCTTCTACTACTTCTACTTCGACCTCCACTTCTTCTACAACTTCGACGACTTCGTCTACCTCTACGTCTTCTTTTTCGACTTCCTCTTCTTCTACTACTTCTACTCCTACCTCTACTTCAACTACATCTTCTACCTCGACTACTTCTACTTCTACGTCTACTTCTTATGCGACTTCGACTTCCTCTTCCTCTACTTCCACTTCTTCTCAGACTTATTCTACGTCTACTTTGTCTTTTTCTACTTCTTCTTCTACGTCAACTTCTTCTCTGTCGACTTCGACTTCTTCTACGTCTTCATCTTATTCTTCTACTTCTTATACTTCTTCTTCTTCTCCGTCTACTTCAACTTCTACTTCTTCTTCTACTACTTCCACCTCCACTTCTACTACAACTTCTTCTAATTCTTCAACTTCTTCTTCTACTTCAACTACTACTTCTACGTCAACTTCTATGTCGACCTCTACTTCGACTTCTTCTGCATCTACTTCTTCTTCTTCTACTTCTTATACTACTACTACGTCTACTTCTTCTTCCACTTCTAATACTTCTAACTACTTCTCCTACTTCCACTGCTTCTTCTACTACGTCTTCTACTTCCTCTTCTCCTTCTACTACCTCTACTTTTACCTCTACTACTTCTTCTTCGACTTCCTCTTCTTCAACTACTTCTTCTTCTTCTACTACTTCTACTTCTTCTTTGTCGACTTCGACTTCTGCTTCTTCTTCTTCTTCTCCTACTTCCACTTCTTCTCCTACTTCTTCTACTTCTTTTTCGATTCTTCTTCTACTACGTCTACTTCTTCTACTGCTCTACTTCGACTTCCTCTTCTTCGACTTGCACATCTACTACTTCTTCTACTTCTTTTTCTACTTCTACTACTACTTCTACAACTTCTACCTCTTCTACTTTTACTTCTTCTTCTTCTTCTTCTACTTCTACGTCTTCTTCGACTTCAACTGCTTCTTCTTTTACTACATCTCCTTCCACTTATACTTCTTGCACTACTTCTTCGACTTCCTCTTCTTCTACTTCTACAACTCCTACTACTTTTACTTCTTCTACTTCTTATTTTTCTACTACTTCTTCTACTTCTCCTACTACTTCGACTTTTTCTACTTCTTCTACTACAACTACGACGATGTGGCTGATGGGCTGCATAATTTTCTGAGGGCACGGGTGTGCCGTTGATGCAGTGCCCCCCTATATGCAGGCCGGTACTCATTTCACCAACCTTGGAAGAATGGCAGGCCGAGTCGACCTGCCCTGGTATTAAATCAATGACCCGCAGGGACTTGAACTCAAGATCTTAAGCCACCCTAACCATGAAGCCAACACCAATCTTATCCATAGAGTAATCATTAAATTTTACTTATGTTCCAAAAGGCAGACAACCCAGTTGATAATTATTTAATTGGATCTTCTTCTTCTTCATCGTCTACTTCCACTGCTACGTCGACTTCTACTACTTCCTCTTCTACTTCTTCTACAACTTCTATGTCGACTTCTTCTATGTCTACTTCTTCTACTACAACTTCCACTTCTTCTTAGACTTCCTCTTCTACTACTTCGACCTCCACTTCTACAACATCTACAACTTCGACAACTTCTTCTACTACTACTACTATTTCTTCTCCTCCTACTTCTTATACGACTTCTACTTCCTCTTCTTATACTTTCACTTCTTCTCCTACTTCTTCTACTTCTTCCACTTTTTCTTCTTTTTCGACTACTTCCTCTACTGCTTCTACTTATTCTTTGACTTCCTCTTCTACTTCGTCTACGACTTCTTCTGCTTCGACTTCTACCTCTACTACTTCTTCGACGTTAACTTCTTCTAGTTCTTCTACAACTTCTACTTCTTCGACTACTTCAACTTCTACTACTTCTACCTCTACTTCTTTTTCCACTCCTACCTCTACGTCTTATTCTTCTTCTTCTTATACTACTTCGACTTCTTCTTCTCCTTCTGCTGCTTATACTAATACTTCGACTACTTCTACTTCAACTTCTTCCACTACTGCTTCTACTACGTCTTCTACTTCTTCTTCGACTTTCTCTTCTACTTCCGCAACTTCTACTTCGACCTCCACTTCTTCTACTTTTACTTCTTCAACTTCGACTACTTCTGCTACTTCTTCTACGTCTACTTCTTCTTTTTCTACTTCTACTACTACTTCTATGTCGACTTCGACTTCTTCTTCTTCTACGTCTACTTCTTCTTCTGCTTCTTCTCCTACCGCTTGTACGACTTCTACTTCCACTGCTTCTCCTTCTCCATCTACTACTTCTTCTTATTCTTCTGCCACTTCTACTTCTTCTTCTACGCATACTTCCACTTCTTCTACTTCTTCATCTACTTCTTCTCCTACTACTACTACTTCATCCATTTCTACTACTACAACTTCTAATTCTTCTACATCTACTTCTACTACAACTACCTCTACTTCTACTACAACTACCTCTACGTCTTCTTTTTTGAAATCTTTGACCTCTTCTACTTCTTCTTCGACTTCAACTGCTTCTTCTTCGACTACTTCTCCTTCTTCTAAGACTTCTTCTACTTCCACAACTCCTACTACTTTTACATTCTTCGACTACGTCTTCTACTTCTACGACTTCTTCTTCAACATCAACAACTTCTTCTACTACTACTTCTTCTAAGTATACTTATACTTCTTCTCCTACTTGTACTACAACTACCTCTACTTCTACTTCTTCGACTTCCTCTTCTACTTCTTATACTACTTCTACTTCTCCGTCTTCTTCTTTTTCGACTTCTTCTTCTACTTCGACTGCTTCTTCTACTACTTCTCCGACTTCTTCTACAACTTCCACTACTTTTACTTCTTCTACTTTGTCTTCGACTTCTTCCACGACTTCTACTACTTCTACCTCTACTTCTTCTACTTCCTCTTTTTCGACTTCTTCAACTACTTCTAACTCTACGTCTACTTCTTCTTCTTTTTCTACTACTTCTTCGACGTAAACTTCTTCTATGTCGACTTCGACTTCTTCTTATTCTTCTACTTTTAATTCTTCTACAACTTCTACTTCTACTACTTCCACTTCGACCTCCACAACATCTACAACTTCGACGACTTCTTCTTCGACTTCCTCTACGACTTCTACTGCTTCCTCTACTTCTTCCACGTCTACTTCAACTACTTCCACTTCTTCTTCTGCTCCGACTTCTACCTCTACTTCTTCTTCTTTTTTGACTTCTTCTACTTCTGCTTTTTCTTCTACGACTTCTACTTCTTCTCCGTCTTCTTCTTCTTCTAGTTATACTTCTTCTACTACTTCTTTTTCGACTTCTTCCACTACATCTACTTCTACAACTTCTACTTCTTCTACTACTACTACTACTACTACTACTACTCCTTCTACGTCTCCTTCTATGTCGACTTCGACTTCTTCTACATCTACTTCTTCTTCGACTTCTACTTCTTCCTCTCCGTCTACTTCTTCTGCCACTTCTACTTCCACTTCTTCTACTAATACTTCAACTTCTACTTCTTCTCCGACTTCTGCTTCGACTTCTACCTCGACTACTTCTTCTTCTACTTCCACTTATACTTCTTCTTTTTCGACTAATTCTTCTACGTCGACTTCGACTTCTTCTACTGCTTCTACTTATACTTCCACTGCTTGTACTTATACTTCTACTGCTTCTACTTCTTCTTCGACTTCTACTACCTCTACCTCTACTACTTCTTCGTCTACAACTTCTACTGCTACTTCTACTACGTCTACTTCAACTTCTTCTTCTTCTAGTACAACTACTTCTTCTACGTCAACTTCAACGTATACTTCCACTTCTTCTACGACTTCATCTTCTCCTCCTACTACTTCATCCATTTCTACAACTTCTTCTGCATCTACTTCTTCTACAACATCTGCAACTTCAACTACTTCTACGTCTACTTCGACGTCCTCTACGTCTTCTTCTTTTTTGACTTCTTCTACTTCGATTTCAACTGCTTCTTCTTCGACTACTTCTCCTTCCACTTCTACTACTTATACTTCTTCGGCAACTTCTTCTACTTCTACTTCTTCTACAACTTCAACTTCTACTTTTACTTCTTCGACTACGTCTTCTACTTCTACAACATCTCCTACTTCTTCTACAACATCTACGACTTCTACTACTACTTCTTCGTCTACTTCAACTTCTTCTTTTTCTTCTACTACTACTTCTACGTATACTTACACTTCTTCTCCTACTTCTTCTTCTACCTCTACTTCTTCGACAACATCTACAACTTCTTCTACTTTAACTACCTCTACGTCTACTTCTTTTTCTACTTCTTCGACTTCCTCTTCTACTTCTACCTCCACTTCTTCTACTTCTTCGACTTTAACTGCTTCTTCTTCTACTACTTCTCTGACTTCCACTTCTACGACTTCTTCTACTTGTACTTCTTATTCTTCTTCTTCTTCTACTACTACTTCTTCTACTTCTTCAAGTACTTCTACCTCTACTTCTACGTATACCTCTACAATTTCTTCTTCTTCGACTTCTACATCTTCTCTTACTTATACGATTTATACTTCCTCTTCTTCTTCTTCGACGTAAACTTCTTCTATGTCGACTTTGACTTCTACTTCTTATACTTCTTCTTCTTCTTCTACTACTTTTTCTACTTCTAATTCTTCTACGACTTATTCTACAACTTCTTCTTCTACTTCCACTTCGACCTCCACTTCTACATCGACAACTTCGACGACTTCTTCTTCTTCTACGTCTACTTCAACTTCTTCTTCGACGACTTCTTCTTCTTCTACGTCTACTTCAACTTCTTCTTCTACGACTTCTTCTATGTCGACTTCTACTTCAACTTCTTCTACTCATACTTCTACTTCTTATACTAATACTTCCACTACTTCTCCTACTTCTTCTACTTATACTTCTCCTTTTACTTCTTCCACTACGTCTTCTTCTGCTTCGACTTCTACAACTACTTCTTTGACTTCCTCTTCTTCTTCTACTACTACTTTTACTTCTTCTACTACTTTTACTTCTTCAACTTCTTATTTTTCTACTACTTCTTCGACTTCTTCTACTACTTCTACAACTACTACTATGTGGCTGATGGGCTGCATAGTTTTTTGAGGACACGGGTGTGCCGTTGATACAGTGCCGCCCTAAATGCAGGCCGGTACTCATTTCACCAACCTTGGAAGAATGGCAGGCCGAGTCGACCTGCCCTGGTATTAACTCAATGACCCAGAGGGACTTGAACTCAAGATCTTAAGCCACCCTTACCATGAAGCCAACACCAATCTTATCCATGGAGTAATAATTAAATTTTACTTTTGTTCCAAAAGGCAGACAACCCAGTTGATAATTATTTAATCGGATCTTCTTCTTCTTCGTCTACTTCCACTTCTACGTCGACTTCTACTTCTTCTACTTCAACTTCTTCTTCTACTACTACTACTTCTTCGATGTCGACTTCTTCTACGTCTACTTCTACGTCAACTTCTGCTTCAACTTATTCTATGTCTTATTCTACTTCTTCTGCTAATACTAATACTTCTACTACTTCTTCAACAACTTGTACTAATACTTCTACTACTTCTCCTACTTATACTCCTACGTATACTTCTTCTACGACTTCTTTTTCGACTTCAACTTCTTCTTCCACTGCTTCTTCTACTACTTCTACTTATACTTCTTCTTCGACTACTTCCACTTCGACCTCCACTTCTACTTTTATAACATCTACAACTTCAACTACTTCTTCTAACTCTACTACCTCTACTTCTTCTTCTATGTCTACTTCAACTTCTTATACTACTACTTCTTCTCCTCCTTCTTATACGACTTCTACTTCTTCTTCTACTCCTACCTCTCCTTCTTCTCCGTCTACTTCTACTACTTCTTCTTATACTAATACTTCTACGACTTCTTCTTCTACTGTTTCTACTCTGTCTTCTACTTCGACTACGTCTTCTACTTCGACTTCTTCTGCTTCTACTACGTCTTCTACTTCGACGTCTTCTGCTTCGACTACGTCTTCTACTTCGACTACGTCTTCTACTTCGACTTCTTCTGCTTCTACTACGTCTTCTACTTCGACTTCTACTACTTCTCCCTCTACTTCTACTTCTTCCACTTGTACTAATACTTCTACTACTTCTTCTTCGACTTCCTCTTCTTCTTCTACTTCTTCTTCTACTTCGTCTTCTTCTGCGTCTACTTCTTCTACTAGTACTTCTTCAACTTCCACTTCTTCTTCGACTTCCTCTTTGTCTTCTTCTACTTCCACTTCTCCATCTACTTCTTCTACTAGTACTTCTTCAACTTCCACTTCTTCTACTTCTACTTCTTCTTCGACTTCCTCTTCTACTTCTTCTTCGACTTCGACCTCCACTTCTACTTCTACTGCTTCTACTTCTTCTTCGACTTCGAATACTTCTTCGACTTTCTCTTCTACTTCTATGACTTCGACAACTTCTACCTCTACTTCTTCGACTTTTACTTGTTCTTCTACAACTGCTACTACTTCTTCAACTACTTCCACCTCTACTTCTACTACTTCTACTTCAACTTCTTCTTATTCTACTACGTCAACTTCTACGTATACTTCTTCGTCTTCTTCTTCTTGGACTTCTACTTGTACTTCTTCGTCTACTAATTCTACTTCTTCTTCTACTACTTCTACTTCCACTTTTTCTCCTACTTCTTCTACATCTACTTCAACTTCTTCTTCCACTACGACTTCTACGTCAACTTCTTCTATGTCGACTTCGACTTCTTCTTTTCCTACTTCGACTTCTTCTTCTACTTATACTAATACTTCTGCTACTTCTCCTACTTCTTCTAAGTCTTCCACTTCTTCGACTTCTACCTCGACTATTACTACTTCTTCTATGTCGACTTCTTCTTCTCCTACTTCTTATACAACTTCTACTTCCTCTTCTTCTGCTTCTACTTCTTATACAACTTCTACTTCCTCTTCTTCTGCTTCTACTTCTTCTACGTCTTCTTCTTCTTCTACTACTTCTCCTACTTCTACTTCTTCCACAACATCTACAACTTCGACTACTTCTACCTTGACTTCTTCTACTTCTCCGTCTACTTCTTCTTCGACTTCCTCCTCTTCTACTACCTCTACTACTACTACTTCTTCTATGTCGACTTCTTCTTCTACTTCTGTTTCTTCTTCTACGTCTACTTCCTTCTCCTACTTCTGTTTCTTCTTCTACGTCTACTTCCTTCTCCTACTTCTGCTTCTTCTTCTACGTCTACTTCTCCTCATACGACTTCAACTTCCTCTTCTTCTCCGTCTTCTTCTTCTACTTATACTTCTTCCACTACGTCTACTTCTTCTTCTTCCTCTTCTACTTCTACTTCTTCTACTTTTACTTCTTCTTCTACAACTTCTACTACCTCTTCTTCTTCTTCTATGTCTACTTCAACTTCTTCTTCGACTATTACTTCTTCTACGTCAACTTCTTCTTCCACTTCTTCTACTTGTACTACTTCTTCTACTACTACTTATATGTATACTTCTTCTACTACTTCTTCTACTTCTACAACTTCTACTGCTACTTCGCTTCCTCTTCTACTACTACTTCTACTTCTTCTTCTACGACTTGTTCCACTTCTACTACATCTTCAACTTCTACTACGTCTTCTTCTCCGTCCACTTCTACCTCGACTTCTACTTCTTGTACTACTTCTTCTTCGACTTCCACTACTTCTTCTTCGACTATTACTTCTACTTCTTCTATCTCTGCCTCTACTTCTACTACTTCTACGTCTTCTTCTTTTTAGACCTTCTTCTACTACGACTATTACTTCCACTTCTACTTCTTCTTTTACTTCCTCTTCTACTTCTTTTACTCTAACTTCTTCATCTTCTACTACTACTTTTTCTCCGTCCACTTCTTCCATGTCTACTTCTACTTCTTCTACGCCTACTTCAACTTCTTCTTCTATGTCTACTTCTTCTTCCACTACTTCTTCAACTTCTTCTTCTTCTATGTCCACTTAAACTTCAACTTCTTCTCCAACTTCTACTTCTTCTATGTCTACTTCTTCTACTTCCACTGCTCCTTCTTCTTCTTCTTCTTCGTCTACTTCTGCTTCCACTACTTCTTCCTTGACTTCTTCATCTCCTTCCTCTACTTCTTCTTCTTCAACTTAATAGAAGTAGTCGCAAAAGGAGAAGTGGAAGAAGTTGCAGAAGTAGAAAAAGTAAAAGTAGAAATAGAAGAAGTACTTCTTTCTTCTTCTTCTTCTTCTTCCTCTTCCACTTCTTCTTAGTAGAAGTACTTCTACCTTCTTCTACTTCTTCTTAGAAGAAGTCGACGAAGAAGTTGAAGTAGTGGAAGGAGAAGTAGCAGAAGTTGAAGAAAAAGAAGTCGTAGAAATAGAAGAAGTATTTCTTCCTCTTCTACTTTGAAGTAGTAGAAGTAATAGAAGTAGAGGTCGAAGAAGAAGTAGTTGAAGAAGAAGTCGAAGAGGTAGAAGTAGAAGAAGAAATGGAATAAGAAGAAGTAGTAGAAATAGAAGTACTTTTCTTCTTCTTCCTCTTCGACTTCCACTTCTTCTTAGAAGAAGTACTTCTAAATTCTTACTCTTCTACTTCTACTTCTGAGAAGAAGTGGAAGACGTAAAATTAGAAGAAGTAGAAGTTGTCGAAGTCATAGAAGTAGACGAAGAAGAAGTAGTAGAAGTACTTCTTCTTCTACCTAGAAGAAGAAGTAGAAGTCGTAGTATAAGAAGTAGAAGAAATAGAAGAAGTAGTGGAAGAAGATGTAGAAGAAGTCGTAGAAAAAGAAGTAGAAGCAGACGTAGAAGAAGTAGTAATAGTACTGTAGTAGTAGAGTAGGAAAAGTAGTAGAAATAGAAGTACTTCCTTCTTCTTCCTCTCCGACTTCTACTTCTTCTTCATAGAAATGGAAGTACTTCTAAATTCTTCTTCTTCGACTTCTTCCTCTTCTTCGAAGTAGAAGTGGATGAAGTCGAAGTAGAACAACAAGAAGTAGAAGAAGTACTTCTTGCTTCTTCTTCTATGTCTTCCTCTTCTACTTCTTAGAAGAAGTGCAAGACATAGAAGTAGAAGAAGACAGTGGAAGAAGTTTTAGTTGAAGAAGTAGTAGAAGAAGTGGAAGAAGTACTTCTTCTTCTACTTCTTCCTTGAAGTAGAAGTGGAAGTGGTAGAAGAGGAAGTAGTATAAGTGGAAGAAGAAGAAGTAGTCGAAATAGAAGAAGTACTTCTTCCTTCTTATTCTTCCTCTTGTTAGTAGAAGTACTTCTAACTTCTTCTTCTTCTACTTCTTCCTCTTCTGCTATTTCTTAGAAGAAGAAGTAGAAGTTGTAACAGTCATAGAAGTAGACGTAGAAGAAGTAGAAGAAGACTTAGTAGAAAAAGTAGTAGTAGAAGTGGGAGAAGAAGTAGAAGAAGTAGTGGAAGAAGTAGAATAAGAAGTCGTAGAAAAAGAAGTCAAAGAAGAAGCAGTGGAAGAAGTACAAGTAGAAGAAGAAGTAGTAGAAATAGAAGAAGTGGAAGAAGTTGCAGAAGTAGAATTAGTCGAAGAAGAAGAGAAGTAGTAGAAATAGAAGTACTTCTTCCTTCTTCTAATTCGTAGAAGTCATAGAAGTAGAACTAGTACTTCTAAATGCCTCTTCTACTTCTTAGAAGTAGAAGTAGAAGAAGTAGTAGAAGTCGAATAAGAATAAGTAGTAGAAGAAGTAGCAGAAGAAGTAGGAGAAGTAGAAGTTGTGGAAGATGAAGTTGAAGAAAAAGTCGCAGAAAAAGAAGTAGAAGCAGAAGTTGAAGAAGTAGTAGAAGTCGAAGAAGGAAGTACTTTGACTTCTACTACTTCTTCTGCATCTACTTCTTCTACAACTACCTCTACTTCTTCTTCTTCTTCCTCTACTACTACTTCTTCTACTTCAACTTATACCTCTACTTCTACTACTTCGTCTTCTACTTCTACTACTACCTCTACTTGTTCTACTTTTACTTCTAATTCTACTTCCTCTTTACCTCTACTACTTCGACTTCTACTTCTTATTCTTCTACTACTACTTCTCATACTTCTTCTACCTCTTCTTCTAATTCTACTTCTACCTCTTCGACTACTTCCACCACTTCTACTTCTAATACTTCTTCTACTACATCTTCTTCTACTAAAAATAAATTCAAACCCTGTACCTCAATTTAAAAAGTCACATTATCTATCTCTACTAATAAGCATGTCAGTGTGTATGTATCTCTTCCATAACTCCAAAAACCATGAAACCTAACAGCCTGAAACTTTGCATGCATACTCAGGGAACTCCAACGTAGTGCATGAATGAAAATCGGGTGTTCGAGTTCATTAAAACAACCCTTTTGAAGATAATTAACGGCCTTATTTAATTATCCTTTATCAAGGTGTTGTCCTTGGTCAGCCCTCTGTCAGCTTGTCGGGGTCATAATTCACCATTTTGTTCGGCCTATTCAAATATGCCTTGATTTGGAAACACAATCTACTCTCACAGACTAAAGTATTTAATAGAAATATTACATCTGATTTGAAAAGCAGATCAGATGGACGAAATATAAATAACTGTCAAAATCCAGTGAAATCTTAAAATTTTAAACAAATTGGCAATTTTTATTATCAAGTGTACTTATTTAAGCAAAGCATTGAACTTCACTTTTTCTACTGTTTGGACGATTATATTTAATGAAGAAAAGATAAGGAATGTGCAGAAAGTGGAACTTCATTGAGCACAACGCCATGCTCTGTAACCTCTTTTTGCAAGCCATGACGATACAGTCCACAAGGGTCTTCTTTCTCTGGGGCAGCCTTCACAACTAATCCTTGGGGCAGCCACCCTGGTTCTATCCTCAACCGGTCAGTTTCTGGTGACTCCCTGTCATTCTTTCTTTCATCCTCTTCTCTTTCATCCAACACATTCTTTCATCCTCTTCTCTCTCATCCAACCACAAACTCATGTGCCATGTTCATCATACACGTGCACCTGCTGACACTCATCTTCCTCAACAGGGGCCAGCACACACGGACCATGCGGCTTCAATCTCCCGGGACGGTCGCTCATCGTGCGCTGAGATGTACGGTTCACAAAACGGTCATTCATACACACACACACACACACACACACACACACACACACACACACACACACACACACCTTGGGCAGAGAATCCGTCCAGACCTCCATTTCCCATTTGCACCATGACCGATGGTGTCGGCATACCTGACTGGTGCGGCAATGGCCACTGGCTCCACCTTAACAGCCGTTTCACTGACTCTTTCCACACGGTATCCTGCACCTGGAGAGCCACACGTGTATCATTCTGTTTCCATTTTAACCTGCTAAATCTCCTGCACTGGCTCTATTTCTTTTAACCTTTAACCAATGCGTGTGTTCTCTCCCATTATGGCCCAACATGTTGCCCTGTCCAACAAATGAATCCTCTCTTCAACCATGGTCTGCATGACCGCCAGCACAGCCTTCAACTCCTCTTAACCCGCATCCATTTTTGCTTGGCCAGTATAAATTTTGCCCATCAGCTTAGCTTGACCCACTCTCACATCGGCACCCAGCCTGTCACTGGTAGCTTTCATTTCTGCCTGCCCAGCCCGCACCTCCACCATCATTTGGGCGATCATACCCATCACCTCCAGTCTATCTTGCTGTTGTGGTGAGCCAACCTCGCTACTCCCTGCTGAATCAAAGCCATTGTCCCTTTGCTGAGGTGACACTGGCCTGCTGTTCCCCCGTGCTGGCTTGTTTGGGGGCACCGGACTAGCTTCTGGGGAGTCTCTGGGCCTACCAGGTAGTGAGGTTGACTCCACCGTGCCCTCAAGAGGGTCCCTCACCCTCTATGTCCATCTGGGTCAGGGGGACATCCAGCCAATGTTGCCCTTCGTGGTGTTGACCTCCTTGATTATCTCTCCATTGTGATTTAATTTAACACCAATTCACTCACTTTGCAATTTTGCTTTGAGGCAACAGTCTCCCATGCCTCAGGTTCCAATCCCCATTCTCCTCGACCCCAACGTAACGGTTGTTGAGGGTCAGTGTTGAAGTACCAATCCTGATTACAAACGTAATGGTTGTTGGTCCTCTTGTCATGTGGTACAAGTCCGAGTCGTAACAACATGATCGTGATGGTCGATCGTTTTTCAAATTTTTTTTTGTATACCTTGTCGAGGCTCGTATGAGAGCCAGCACACAACGCACAGCAAGGGGGCATGAGACAAGAGGGGCGGGAGTGGGAGGGCCAAAACAGTGGGGAACAGACACATTAGGAGATCTGTGGAAGGGATAGGGATGGGACAGGGAACATGAGGAAGAGAAGATGGACATTACAGGGACTTTCAGGAAGGAAAGCAGGGGAATTGAAGGAAGTGGGCTTGGGTGGATTATCGGGGGTAGAAAAGATCGAGGATTTGGATGAGGGATGATAAGAGGTGGTGGTGAACAGCTGTTTTGAAAGCCTGGAGGGAAGAATGGGAAAGAATAGAGTGAGGGAGTTTATGCCAAAGGCGGGAAAAAAAGAGGAATGAAAGAGTGAAGGTGAGCAGTGATTCGTGATTTTGGTAGTTTTACCAGAAGGGGGTTGTTGGCGGACATTGAGCGCCCTGTGGAAATGTGGTGGGGACAAATCACAGAGAGAGAGAAGACAGAAAGACCACCGACCAACCTGCGGTGATTGAGTGAGAGGCCCAAAGACTCAGCTTCATTGCAGGAGATGCCAATGATCCGAAATGCCCTGGTTTCGACAGTGTGAAGCCAAGAAAGGTGGGAGGCAGGAGCACCAGCCCAGAGGGGAGAGCAATACTCCATCAGGCTACAGACAAAAGCTTTGTAAGAGGTCAGGAGCTCAAGAGGGCTGAGGAAGGACTTTGCACGACGGAGGATTCCCAGTCGGCGACTGGCTTTGGAGGCAAGGTTGGAAATGGGACTTTCCCAGGAAGGGTCATGGCAGATAGTGAGACCCAGAAGCTTGAAAGAAAAGACTTCTTCCAGAGGATTGTTGAGAAAGTGGATGGGGGGGTTTTGTAAACGGTCCTTTCGAAGAGACATAGTGAGAGTATGAGATTTGTCTGGATTGAAAGACATGTTCCACGTGTTGGACCAGTTTGTGATTTTATCCAGATCTGCAGTGAGCGAAGAAGCTGCTGCTTGCCAGTCTGAGGGATGACAGATGGTATGGCAGCGGGTGGAGTCATCAGCAGAGAGAAAGAGGATTTTCCAGAGAGTCGGAGAGATCATTGATGAAAACCAGAAAAAGAACTGGGCCCAGAACGCTACTTTGAGGAACTCCAGCCTGGACAGGAAGAGGGGATGAAAGAACTCCATTTCAGGCCACACGTTGACTGTGACAGGAGAGGAAGTCTGCGAGCCATGAGTGGAGATGGCCTTGTATACCATGGGAAGAGAGTTTGGTGAGTAGGGCAGGGTGCCAGACCGAGTCAAAAGCACGTGATATGTCCAGGGATGCGGCTCGGATTTCCTGTCTGGCATTGAGCACCTCCATCCATTGATGGGAGAGCAGAAGCAGCATATCCAGGGTAGAGTGGCCTGGTCTGAAACCAAATTGATGATCGGAAATCAAGCCATTGGAGAAGAGGAAGGATTTCATGTCTGAAGCGATGATGGATTCCATAACCTTGCTGATGATTGGGAGAAGGCTGATTGGTCTGTAGTTGCAGGGATCTGTTTTTGCACCTTTTTTATGCAGGGCAGTGATGTTTGCAGATTTCCAAGCAGATGGCAGATGACCTTGAGCCAATGAGAGGGTGAATAGAACAGAGAGAGGGTGAGCAAGAGCAGAAGAGCAGGCTTTGAGGACACGTGGGCTGATGCCATCTGGTCCGGTTTGGGAAATCTGAGTCGAGGTTTGAAAGCAAGCTCTCCACCTTGTCAGGAGAAAATGACAGAGTCCAGGGACAGTTGGGTGCGACTGGGTAAGGTGGGTCGAGAAAGTGATGGGTTGAGGACACAAGATTTAGCTGAGGTAAGGTAATGGAGGTAAGTTAGGCCATTTGAGGTAAGGGAGGGGATGGAGGGGGAACATACACCAGAAACAGATTTGGTTAAACACCACCAGGATTTTGAGGAGGGAGAGAGGTTTGAGAGTTCACACTTGAGATGAGAAAGATGTTGTTTTCTGGCTCTCCTGAGGGTAGATACACACTTGTTCCGAGCTTTGTGGAAGGAACTGAGATTGCCCTCAGTTGGGTTTGCTTTCCATGAGGCAAAGGCAAGTTGTTTCAGGACAACTGCCTCACCACAAGCTTCAGTAAACCAAGGGCGGGAGGAAGGGTAGGACAACTGAAGACGAGAGGGGATAAATCTGTGCATGAGGAAAAGCAAGTTTCTTTGAAAGAATTCCCAGGATGAGTTGATGTTTGAGAAAGTCGTGATAGGAGACCAGTCTAAGTTTGATGGCTGCTCGGAGACCCTGCCAGTCGGCCTGAGTCAAATGTCAGACTCGACGGCGGTGAGGTGGTTCTCTGATAAGGTGGTTTTTCGGTCTTACCTGCAAGGTCACATGTCTACCATGTGAATTGGAAGTCAAAATCCACCGAGCATCATGCACATCGTATGCAAATGAGGCCGAGCGAGCCCGACATGCGATGCAATCAGGATGTACGGCGTTGACTCATCATAGCCAATTAGCCCTTAACGGGTCTTCCTTAATCACCTCAGTAGGATGACAATGACCAGAATGCACCCCGAGACCAGGTATATTCATTGAGAGGAGCAATAGTCATGGGAAAGGATTACAAGAAGCAATAACAAGTGAATAAATGATACAACCAACACAATACAGTCAGTGCAGAATAAATAAACCCCTTACCCACTACCGATTATACGCCCACTCGGTATCAAACGAACGATCGGGATTCCTTGATTATCCTCTGCCTTATCCAGGCCCATCAGTCATGCCACAGGAGATAGACATTAGATCGAGGCAAACAAGACAGGAAATACCTGATCCGTGCCGGGGATAGTCGATTGTCTCTGTAAAGTGTTGCATCGATCGCTTGGGCATTCTGAGACGATTTTAAAGGGTTTTCGCTAAAATCCAACATGGGTGCCAAACCACATCGTCGATGACATCATAGTTACCAAACTTTTTCCGAATGGGTAGTCGATCATACCTACAAAGTTTCGTCTCGATGTGTTCAACCATTTTGAAGATTTTTTTTTAATGCAAAAAAAATAAATAAAAATCTGGCTGCCATACCATGTGCCTGATGATATCACCAATTAAATTCTCTCAACAAAATTCTTCGTCGATCATTCTCAAAAAATGTTGATATTGATCGGTTAAGGAATTCGACCAATTCAATTATGACGTCATCATTTGGGCACTGATGACGTAGTCATAATCAAATGGTGTTCCCCATGTGGAGTTCCTGACCTGTGCCACATTTCAATTTTTCTTCTTTGAGTTGTTCCAGAGAAGATGATGTCCAAAGTTTTTCCTTTTTATCAACATGGCTGACACACCACTTCACCGATGACATCATAGTTATCATTAATAAATAAATAAATATACCATGGGTAGGCGCTCCTATGTTGAATGTTTCGTGTCAATTGCTCAAGCGGTGGTGGAGAAAACGAAGTTAAAAGCGAATAAAGGTGGAAAAGCGAGGGTGGGGGAAGAAAAAAAGAAAGAAAGAAGTAATCCGTACAAAAATAATCGGGTGCACCCTTCGATACCCGATTATTACACTCAGAAGTAGAACACTCACTTTTATGCTTTCTTGCCTGCATTTGGAATCCTGACACCAGGATCTGACCACAAAAAGATTGGGTTCATTAAAATGGGCAATATTTACTGTATAACAGAAAGTTTCCCCCTCCCCAGCCATTTTAAAAGTTTGGATTGAAAAAAGTTAATTAACTTTCTCCTTGGCTGTTCGATCTTGAATTAATACACCTTTCTTTTTACCTCGTTTTCCTCTTGCTCTCCCATTGGTTACAACTTTTTAGCTTGCATGCACCTGATAATTTGGATGTGAAGCAGAGTTGAGCCAAGCTCATTATAGCTCGGATGGGAAACCTCTCGGTTATCGATATTGGACATCCAGGGCTGGCAGGATAGACTACAGGTACATGCACTCGCCTCTCAGCTGTCGCGCCTGGGTTTGAATCCTGACCCAGCTGTGAACTCTCATTCCGGTGATTCATCATTGCTTGGTGCCGTCCCGTCAGATGGACGTTTCCCATCTGTCAGCATGAGCTGGTGGACGGTAAAGATCCCACGGTGTCCTTCGTGAAGAGTCCGTGAGTTATTGCAGGCACGATGGCCAAATTACAAATTCCTGCTCTGAACTCCAGGGGGCACTGCATCGGCGGCACAGCAGCACCCACAGCCATGTGCTGCATACGAAAGGTGGTGGTTCTGACAAATATACGTTGTGACATCATGATGAGTCAAATACCATTTCAGAACCGCATTACTGCCAAGGAAGTCTAATGGCAAGGAATACTCTTGATAGTTTACCATTGCTTTCCTACAGGTAGTAGTCATGGCAGGAATTTAGAATTTGCCCAGGTTACCAGCACACAATAGCTGACTCTTTCAAAAGGCACCGACCGTGATGTCTAACGCTCAACCAACGTATCCTATCAGACGGCTTAATGTCCCTCGGAAAGGCATATACCCGATAATGCAACACCCTATCACCCTGAAACACCAGGGTGACTGGTTTATAGACAGGCTGGTAATGAAACCAAGACGAGATCACTCAATGGTGAGTGCACTTCCTCCGAGCATGCTCTCAGCCTCACCTTTGGAGGTAGATTAACGAAACAGCATGTGCTCGGTGGACCACTTATAATTTTTTTTTATTTTTTTTGCAGTTGTGAAATTCAAGGTCAAATAAGATCAGCATTTAGTGAAAATAGGTTGTTGTTTTTTTAGCATGCCAAACATGAACCAATGTGTCTTAAGACTAAATTCAAGGTGAGAATGGGTTCAGTACATTGAAGATATGTTAACAAACCGATGGGATTAGGATGAAGCAGATGATCGATGGTCCAAAAGGCTTCCATATAAGTTTCCTTGTATAATTGGTGCACATACATGGTCCCCTACAACCATTCTCCACTACTCCCTCCACCCATCTGTGTAAGTAATATGTATACATCCCTTTCTCTCATCTGCATGCCCATTTCCTATATACAGAACATTCGGCACAAGAGAATACCAACGATTCAGCTCATCTCCCAATCTCTTCCAAATGGTCCCTTTATTTATATATATCATCTTCCAGTGCATCCACTCACTCACTCACCTCATTATACAAGACTCACCAGTCACTGAGGGTTTCTTACTCGAGTTCAGCTGCTCCTCAGCCAGCTTCTGAAACTTTAAAAATTGTCCCTCGAACCCCTCATCGATTTTCTCTTCTTGATGTGAGAGACCTCTTTAACTTTTCCAACTTGCCCTCGAATTGTTCAGAGAATTCAATTCTCAATCACGACAGCTGTCTGCAAGGATCAATTTGAAGATTTCAATTACAGCAGCCATTTCTGTCTCCAAATCAGCATTCACTCTCTTGTTCTCATCTATTTCAGCAATCTACCCATTTACACCCAAATCTGCATGTTTATTTACATCCTATCGACTTGAGCCATTGTCTCAATCCAACTCACCAACATCTCATTCATTTGATCCAGACCAGTCCTCGGCTCGTAATGTATCAAATTCAGACCGTGCCCAAGTAAGCTCATAATGTATCAAAATCAGACCATGCCCAAGTAAGCTCATAATGTATCAAAATCAGACCATGCCCAAGTAAGCTCATAATGTATCAAAATCAGTCCAGGCCCAAGTAAGCTCATAATGTATCAAAATCAGACCAGGCCCAAGTAAGCTCATAATGTATCAAAATCAGACCATGCCCAAGTAAGCTCATAATGTATCAAAATCAGACCATGCCCAAGTAAGCTCATAATGTATCAAAATCTGACCATGCCCAAGTAAGCTCATA
>BROF01005787.1:12228-32477 GCA_024346535.1 Eptatretus burgeri | reverse complement strand
AATATTAAAAAAAACATAATCTTCAAAAATCCATCAAAAAATAATAATTTTCCTTGTATCCTTTCTATCGATACACCTCCTATAACCACGTGTCTCTCTACTCTTCCTGATACTTTTCATCGACCCAACAGCTTCACTCTGCATTTACAGTTCCAAATTCACCATACACCTCCACGATTTTACTTCAACCTTCCCTTTTCCGAATGTTACGCAATCCTTATTTAAAATAAATAAATTAATTCACTTTTGACTACACACCTCACGTAACCACGTGCTTCTCCCGTAACCACGCGATCTGTTTCCGCCCCCTGCGTTTCCCAATCCAAATTCACCATTCACCTCAAGATTTTTTCTGTAACCTTTCCATTACCTAATCTGATGACAACTCTCTCAAAAATAATAATAAAAACAATCTCTTATAATACTTCATCTTCCTCTTTCACAAATGTGGTTCTCATTATTGTATCATAATGCACTACTCTTTTTCTATTTCAACAGACTGCTCTCAATTCGACGTTTCATTCACAGCTTGCCAAAAAAATCCAACTGTTACAATGTTTCTTCTCTCCATTCTCTAAATTCACCTTTATTGCATCAATCAAGAAATGTCTTTAAGTGCATCTCTGACCTAATTTTTTTCGAAAACCCCAGTTTGTTATGAGTGTTCACTTTCCATCAACCTTTCTTTTTTTTCCAACTTCAGTGCCAACTCACCCCTCTCTCACAAAGCAACTATCACACTGTTCTCCCTCCAAGCCTCCTCCTCTGACTCCAAAGTATCTCTCCCTGGTTACTCCCTCCTACGGCATGACAGACTTAAGCCTCGTCCTGGTGGAGGAATTGCTCTCTTTATCAAAGACTCTATTCCTCAATGTCCATGCACTGCCTTCACTCCCCCACACACCCAGGAATACCTCTGGCTACGGCTTCCCTCCACTCCCACCTCATGTTTATATGTGTACTGTACCGTTCACCAAACAGTGATGATTCCATTTGCACCTCACTATCCGAAAAGATGGACCAACTTCTATCCTCTCATCCAAACTCTCTCTTCCTCATATGCGGCGACTTCAATTGTCATCATGCCAGTTGGCTAGGTGTGGGTACCTCTGTCACCTGCCATGGACTTCAGCAAAAGACTTCTGCTACTCATTGGGACTGACTCAATCGGTCAACTTCCCGACCCGGATCTCAACCAACGGTACTCCATCTCTGCTGGATCTGATTTTGACAAATTTCCCTGAAAATATCTGCGGTTCTTCCTCCGTTCCAATCGGTTCTTCTCACCACGTGCTTGTCAAAGTAAACATCTCTCTGGCTGTTATTAGAGAACCACCTCAGCACTGTCGAGTCTGGCATTTTAATCAGGCTGACTGGCAGGGTCTCCAAGCAGCCATCAAACTTCAAGACTTGTCTCCTATCGCTACTCTCTCCAACATAAACTCATCCTGGGAATTCTTTCAAAGAAACTTGCTCTCCCTCATGCACAGATTTATCCCCTCTCATCTTCAGTTGTCTTACCCTTCCTCCCACTCATGGTTCAATGAAGCTTGTGGCGAGACAGTTGTCCTGAAACAACTTGCCTTTGCCTCATGGAAAGCAAACCCAACTGAGGGTAATCTCAGTTCTTTCCATAAAGCTCAGAACAAGTGTGTGTCTACCCTCAGGAGAGCCAGAAAACAACATCTTTCTAATCTCAAACCTCTCTCCGTCCTCCAAATCCTGGTGGCGTCGAATCAAATCTGTTTCTGGTGTAGGTTCCACCTCCATCCCCTCCCTTCCCTCAAATGGCCGCACTTCTGACACCGCACGTGAAAAGGCTGAATGCCTGAACTCGGTGTTTGCATCTAAATCTTGTGTCTGAAACCCATCGCTTTCTGTCCTTAAAGAAGTCCTTTCATTCAAGCTTCTGGGTCTCACTACCTGCAATGATCTTTCTTGGGAAAGCCACATTGCCAGCCTGGCCTCCAAAGCCAGTCGCCGACTGGGAATCCTCCATCGTGCAAAGTGCCAACCTGAGCTCCTGACCACATACAAAGCTTTAGTCCGCAGCCTGATGGAGTACTGCTCTCCCCTCTGGGCTGGTGCTCTTGCCTCCCACGTTTCTCAGCTTCACGCCATGGAAACCAAGGCATTTAGGATCATTGGTATCTTCTGCGGTGAGGCTGAGTCTTTGGGCCTCTCACTCTCTCACCGCAGGCAGTTCGGTGGTCTTTCTGTCTTCTCCAGTCTCACACCGCTGGCTCTCTCTGCGATATGTCCCCACCATATTTCCGAAGGGTGCTCAATGTCTGCCAACAACACCCTTCTGATAAAACTCCCAAAATCACAAATCACTGCTCACCTTCATCCTTTCATTCCTCTTTTTTTCCCACCTTTGGAATAAACTCCCACACTCTCTTCAATCCCATTCTTCCCTCCAGGCCTTCAAAACAGCTGTTCACCACCACCTATCATCCCCTATCCAAAACCCCAATCTTTTCTACCGCCGTTAATCCACCCAAAACCCACCTACTTCAAATTCTCTGCTTTCCTTCCTGAAAGTCCCTGTAATGTCCATCTTGTATACCCTCCCCATCCATCCATGTTCCCCGCCCCATCCCTCTCCCTTCCACAGATCTCCTTATGTCTCTGTTCCACACTGTTTTGTCCTTCCCTCTCCCGCCCTTCTTGTGTCATGCCCCCTTGCTATGCGTTTTGTGTTAGCTCTCATACGAGCCTCGACAATGTGTACAAAAACAAATTTGGCAGAGGTATGGCCGATGTTTACCTCAAAATTAATGTGGTTAAATTTGGTGACCTGATATGCAAATGCTCTTCAAATTTTAAGGCAATCGGATGAAAATTGAGGATTTTAGAAATCTGGCATTTGTTGACCTTTTCGGCTATGTTGACCTCAAAATTAATAGGTGGTTGAGTTCAGCGACCTCATATGCAAATGGTCTTCAAATTTCAAGTCAATCAGATGAAAATTGACAATTTTAGAAACAATTAAGAAATTTGGCCTATTTTGGGTTGACCTTATGGCCTATATTGATCTTTGACCTATGATAACCGCTAAAGTAATAGGTGGTTGAATTAACTGACATGCTACACAAATCCTGTTCACATTTCTGGTCAATCGGATGAAAATTGAGGATTTTAGAAAATTTGGCTCAAATTGACGGATTTGAAGGAGACAGGGCTCTGTCGACCCTTTCGGTCGACCAAGTTTTATGAAACTTCAATGCAGGACCATCGAAGGGTCGGTGACATTAATTTCTGAAATTTTCACAATGATCAGTATGGCGGTTTGAGCTGGAGGTGAGTGGACAGACAAACAAACAATTGAAAAATCACTCATGGAGTGTAACTTGGCAAAAGAGCACAAAGTAGAATGGCACTCGATAAAGCGCATACCTCTGCCAGGTGGAACAGTTCACGTTTTGTATCCCATTGATGAGCTGCATCCGAACCAAAATCCAATCCGTTTGTTCTTGTCACATATTCAACTCATCCACCTTGTTTTGTCATAACTCGTCCATAACTTTTTGAGATATAGTGATATATTTAGTTTGTGGCCTTATCTATCAATTTTAGAAATTAGGCCTGTGTTGACCTTTTGACATTAAAATTAATTGTTGTTGAATTCAGCGACTTGACATGAAAATGCTCTTCAAATTTCAAGTCAATCGGATGAACATTGAGCATTTTTGAAAAGTTGGCCCAAATTGGCCTTTTGGCCTATTTTGACCTTTTGGCCTATGTTTACCTCAAAATTAATAGGTGGTTGAATTCAGTGACGTGATATACAAATGCTCTTCAAATTTCAAGTTAATTGGATTGCAAACTGGCTTCATGGTTGGAAGCAAAGAGTGGCTGTGAGTGGGAGGATGTCTTGCTGGGAGGATGTAAGTAGTGGGGTTCCTCAGGGATCAGAACTCAGACCATTACGATTCATTATTTACATCAACGATTTGGATAATGGGGTTAAGAGTTAGCTTTCCAAATTTGCAGATAACACAAAGGTTGGAGGCAAGGTGGATAGCAGAGGGGATGGTGAACAGATATAGGAAAGTATTGAGACTTGTATGGATTGGGCAAAAGACTGGCAGATGAAATTTAATCTGAGCAAGTGTAAGGTATTGGGGATGGGAAAGAACAATAAAAATAGAGATTACAGGATGTAAGGGGTAATTTTGGAGTCTGTGACACAGGAGAAGGATCTGGGGGTGGTAATAGATACGGGAGGTAAGCAGGCAGCACAGTGCCAGGCAGCTATAGGAAGAACGAATCGGGTTTTAGGCTGTATTCGGAGGGGGTTCAAAAGAGGTGGTGTTAACATTGTGCAAGAATTTAATGAGGGCCACATCTAGAATATTGTGTACAGTTTTGGTCACCACAGTTCCGGAAGGACATCGATGCCATAGAGAGGGTTCAGCGTCGGGCTACGACATTGATTCCGGGCCGAGCTCGACTCAGCTATGAGGAGCGGCTGAAGGAGACAGGGCGTTATTCACGAGAAAGAAGGCAGTTACGAGGATATATGATGGAGATGTTTGAGATAATGAAAGGTAGAGATAAAATAATGAAGATGAATTATTCAACAGAGTAGACAGTGATAGAACCAGGGGCCATAGATTGAAAGTAAAGAAGAGGAGAGTTAAGACGGTAGTAAGGCAGGGGACTTTTACTTAGAGAGTAGTTAATGTATGGAATGGTCTCCCTGGAAAGGTAGTGGCAGCAGAAAAAGTAGATAAGTTTCAATTAGCATTAGATAGGTACCTGGAAGTTGTGGAGATAGAGGGGTATGGGGATGTTGATAAGACTTTTAGGTGGTTTGAGTATTGATGGGTGATTGTGTACGGAGTGCAGTTGGTGGGGGTCTTGTCAAGGGGAGTTGTGTGGTTGATGTGTGTTTTTAACCAAGCCCATGCCCCCTCCCCGAGGGGAAGAAAAGGGGGGGGGGACAAATAGAGATAAAAAAACAAAAACAAAAACATTTTTAAAAATTTCATTAATTAAAAACTTTTTTTTTGCATTTTCTTCCTTGGATCTTGTGTGGGTGGGTTGGTGTGGTGTTCGCGCAGGCATGATGGGCTGAATGGCCTCCACCTGTGTTGGATTTCCTTGTTATTCCTTGTTGTTATCCTTGTTGTTATTGGATTAAGATTGAGGATTTTAGAAATTTGGCCTATGTTGACCTTTTGGTCCATGTTGACATTTTTGCCTCTGTTTACCTCAAAATTAATGGGTGGTTGAAGTCAGTGACCTGATTTGCGAATGCTCTTCAAATTTAATTGTATTAAAATTGAGGATTTTAGAAATTTGGCCTATGTTGACCTTTGGGTCTATGTTGACCTCAAAATTAATAGGTGGCTGAATTAAGCAACCTGATATGCAAATGGTCTTCAAATTTTAAGTCAATCAGATGAAATTGACAATTTTAGAAACAATTTAGAAATTTGGCCTATTTTGGGTTGACCTTATGGCCTAAGTTGATCTTTTGACCTATGATAACCTCAAATGTAATGGGTGGTTGAATTCAATTACCTGATGTGCAAATCCTATTCAAATAAAAAAAAAAAATCGGATGAAATTTGAGGATTTTAGAAAATTTGGCTCCTATTGGCCTATGTAGACCATTTTGTCGACAGAATTTTACGAAACTTCAATGCGGGATCGTCTCAGGGTTGGTGACATTAATCTCTGAAAATTTGAGAACTATCAGTTGAGCGATTTGGGCTGGAAGCGGGTGGACAGACAAACACCCACACAAACGAACGGAGGCGATCAACATGTGAAAAAGTTTTTTTGCCAAGTAACAAACAAACACACAAACAAATGGAGGCAATCAACATGTGAAAAAAGTTTTTTTGCCAAGTAACAAACAAACACACACAAACAAATGGAGGCGATCAACATACGTGTCAAAAAAAAAATAATTGCCAAGTAACAAACATCCTGCAATACCTTCTCCTTCGTCGAGGGTAATTGCCAAGGTGATGGAATTACGCAGATCATTTGATTGTTCGAGAGCCAATCGTGAGGATTCAGTCGATGGTCAACTCATGAACATGACCAAATTACACACAATCCACTGCTTGCCATTGGTGGTCCACAATTGCGTTATGATTTACACTAGCTACAGTGATGTTAACTCTGGAGGAACTTTGATCACTTCAGCTCCAGGCGACGACATCATGCAATCGTTTGTCCAGACATCCCCATTAATGGAATGTTTCTCTATTGGTACCGACAGGTCTTTCCAGGCCATATATTGTATATGTCACAAGGTGCTTAACAGGTAAAAGCTATTTGGGAAGGCAATACTTCCCAAATTCTTATTTACCCCAAGCAGGCAATTTAGCCTCGGTAACGGTATAAAATACTCTAATTCTTAAAAAGGGGGACCACAGAATCTCTTAAATGGCATCTGGCGTTTGTCTCACTCAAAGGAAAATGTGCTCCGAGATGCAGCGCCCCCTGCCGACATCTCATCAAAACGGCAGTTTTCCGTTGTTTAAAGCCAGTCCCAGTCGGTTATCACACTCATACAAGGCAGTTCAATGGCAAGCACGTAGTACATATAATACCGATTGAGCGATCCTCCCAAATGCTGCCCAAAAGCACGTGGTATTTTGTTTATGGATCGGCAATATCAAACGATCTCCATGGTTACGTGCAGGTACTGAAAACGATCCCACACCATATGTGAACGTTAATGGGTAAATAAGTATGAAAATAATTGGCCCATGTCAGCAGAGAACGAATTACCAGCAAGCCATATATATATATATATATATATATATATATATATATATATATATATATATGTATGTTATATATCGATGATTAGCGATAAGAACAGTTCACTTTGTTCGTTTCCCACGAGCAGGTTCGCGGTGCAATTAACAACACGCGGAGTCACGGACAGACCGCGGGCTGTTTGGCAAAATGTATTTGGGGCCTGAGCTGCAGCAGGCGCCCAGAGCAGGGAATAAACCTCGAGCATCTGGGCTCCCGATCCATCCAAAGCGAATTAGCGCGCCTTTCGGGTTTGTTTACTTTTATTATGGCTTCCGGCAGCGGAAAGGCCATCAATATTCCGCCTTGGCAGCACCAGGGCCGCGATTGCTGCTAATGAAATAATCGTGTTAAAAACGCATTCTTCCTCTTCTCCCTCCCAATCTCCCCTCGATCCAAACATCTCGATATCACTACATCACTACACGGGCACACTTTGCATTCATTTCCTGGCGTGGACCTCAGATGACAGTCCATACACGTGCTCCCTGGCCGTGTGGATCCAACTCATTACGGACTGGAAAAGGTCCATCGTAGTCCAACTTGGACTCTTCTCCAGCATAAATTATAAAACGATGAGGACATCACATTTAAATAATTTTTGAAACACTATCATATTTAATATATTTTAAAGCACGAAATCCTATTTAAATAATTTTTAAAACACCATCACATTTGAAGAATTTTTAAACACTCAAGCATTTAAATATTTTTTAAAACACAAAATCACATTTAAATGTTTTTAAAACCATGAAATCACGTTTTAGGAATTTTTAAAACACGATCACATTTAAATATTTTTTAAAACATGAAATCACATTTAGATAATTTTTATAACACTATCACATTTAAATATTTTTTTAAACATGAAATCACATTTTAAGAATTTTTAAAACACGATCATATTGAAAGAATTTTTAAAACAGTATCACATTTAAATAATTTTGAAACACGATCACATTCAAATATTTTTAAAAACATGAAATCACATTTAAATAATTTAAAAAACACCATCACATTTAAATATTTTTTTAAAACATGAAATCACATTTAAATAATTTTCAAAACACAAAATCACATTTAAATAATTTTTTAACACTCACATTTAAATAATTTTAAAAAACAATCACATTTAAATTATTTTTAAAACACAATCACATTCAAACAATTTTAAAAACATGAAATCACATTTCAATAACTTTTAAAACACCGTCACATTTAAATAGTTTATAAAACATGAAATCACATTTAAATATTTCTTTAAAACACAAACACATTTAAATAATTTTAAAAACACTCACATTTAGATAAATTTTAAACACTCACATTTAAATAATTTAAAAAAAGCATTTAAATAATTAAAACACATTCAAATAATTTTAAAAACACGAAATCGAATTCTTTTTTTTTTGTATACCTTGTCGAGGCTCGTGTGAGAGCGAACACACAGCACACAGCAAGGGGGCATGAGACAAGAGGAGCGGGAGAGGAAAGGACAAAACAGTGGGGGAACAGAGACATTAGGTGATCTGTGGAAGGGAGAGGGATGGGGTGGAGAACACGGGGTATACAAGATGGACATTACAGGGACTTTCAGGAAGGAAAGCAGGGAATTTGAAGGATGTGGGTTTGGGGTGGATTAACAGGGGTAGAAAAGATCGAGGTTTTGGATGGTGGAAGATAAGAGGTGGTGGTGATCAACTATTTTGAAGGCCTGGAGGGAAGAATGGCATTGAATAGAATGTGGGAGTTTATTCCAAAGGCAGGAAAAAAGAGGAACGAAAGAGTGAAGGTGAGCAGTGATTCGTGATTTTGGTAGTTTTACCAGAAGGGGTCGTTTTTTTTCTTATTTTTTTTGTGGGTGAGAGGAAAAAAGGTGAGAGGCAGGAGCACCAGCCCATTGAGGAGAGCAGTACCTGATCAGGCTGTGGACGGCAGCTTTGTATGTGGTCAGGAGCTCAGGTGAGCCGAGGAAAGACTTTACACGACAGAAGATTCCCAGTCGGCGGCTGGCTTTGGAGGCCAGGTTGGAAATGTGACTTTCCCAGGAAAGATCATGGCAGATAGTGAGACCCAGAAGCTTGAATGAAAGGACTTCTTCCAGAGGATTGTTGAGAAAGTAAATAGGGGGGGGTGGTTGAAACGGTCCTTTCGTAGAAACTGAGTGAGAGTGTGAGATTTGTCAGGATTGAAAGACATGTTCCACGTGTTGGACCAGTTTGTGATTATGCCCAGATCCGCAGTGAGCAAAGAAGCTGCTGCTTGCCGGTCTGAGGGATGACAGATGGTACGACAGAGGATGGAGTCAACAGCAAAGAGATAAAGAGGATTTTCCAGAGTCAGAAAGATCATTGATGAAAACCAGAAAAAGAACAGGGCCCAGAACACTGCCTTGAGGAACTCCAGCTTGGACAGAAAGAGGGGATGAGGGAACTCCATTTAGGGCCACACGTTGGCTGTGACAGGAGAGGAAGTCTGCGAGCCATGAGTGGAGATGGCCTTGGATACCATAGGAAGAGAGTTTGGTGAGCAGGGCAGGGTGCCGGACCGTGTCAACAGCACGCGATGTATCTAGGGATATGTCTCTGATTTCATGTCTGGCATTGAGTCCCTCCATCCATTGTTGGGAAAGCAGAAGCAGCATATCCAGGGTAGAGTGACCTGGTTTGAAACCAAATTGATGATCGGAAATCAGGCCATTGGAGAAGAGGAAAGATTTAATGTCTGAAGCGATGATGAATTCCATAACCTTGCTGATGATAAGGAGAAGGCCGATTGGTTTGTAGTTGCAGGGATCTGTTTTTGCACCTTTTTATGTAGGGCAATCATGTTTGTTGATTTCCAAGAAGATTGCAGATGACCTTGAGCAAATTAGAGGGTGAATAGAACAGAGAGAGGGTGAGCAAGAGCAGAGTAGCAGGTTTTTAGGACACGTGGGCTGATAGATTCTGCAACCGGTCCAGAAGGCGAGTCAAGGTTTGACAGCAAACTCTCCACTTTGTCCGAAGAAAAGGACATAGAATCCAAGGACAGTTGGGTGTGACTGGGTAAGGTGGGTACAGAAAGCGATGGGTTTCGGTGACAAGATTTAGATGCAATCACCGAGTTCAGGCGTTCAGCCTTTTCACGTGCGGTGTCAGCAGTGCGGCCATTTGAGGGAAGGGAGGGGATGGTGGGGGAACATCCACCAGAAACAGATTTGATTTGATGCTCCCAGGATTTGGAGGAGGGAGAGAGGTTTGAGAGTGCAGCCTTGAGATGAGAAAGATGTTGTTTTCTGGTTCTCCTGAGGTTAGACATATACTTGTTCCGAGCTTTATGGAAGGAACTGAGATTACCCTCAGATGGGTTTGCTTTCCATGAGGCAAAGGCAAGTGGTTGCAGGACAACTGTCTCCCCACAGGCTTCAGTGAACCAAGGGCGGGAGGAAGGGTAGGACAACTGAAGACGAGAGTGGATAAATCTGTGCCTGAGAGAGAGCAAGTTTCTTTGAAAGAATTTCCAGGATGAGTTGATGTTGGAGAAAGTATTGATGAGAGACCAGTCTTGAAGTTTTATGGCTGCTTGGAGACCCTGCCAGTTCGCCTGAGTAAAATTCCAGACTCGACAGTGCTGAGGTGGTTCTCTAATAACAGCCAGAGAGATGTCTACTTTAACAAGCACGTGGTGAGAAGAACCGGTTGGAGCGGAGGAAGAACAGCAGATATTTTCAGGGAAATTTGTCAAAATCAGATCCAGAAGAGATGGAGTACCGTTGGTTAAGATCCGGGTCGGGAAGTTGACTGATTGAGTCAGTCCCAATGAGTTGTAGAAGTCTTTTGCTGAAGTGCCATGGCAGGTGACAGATGTACCCACACCCAGCCAACTGGCATGATGACAATTGAAGTTGAAGAAAATGAGGAAGAGAGAGTTTGGATGAGAGGATAGAAGTTGGTCCATGTTTTCGGATAGTGATGTGTAAATGGAGTCATCACTGTTTGGTGGATGGTGCAGCACACATATAAACATGAGGTGAGTGTGGAGGGGAAGTCGTAGCCAGAGGTATTCCTGGGGATGTGGGGTGAGTGCATGGAGTGCATGGAGTGTTCCAGTGCATGGAGAGTGAGAAATAGAGTCTTTGATGAAAAGAGCAACTCCTCCACCAGAACGAGGCTCAGGTCTGTCTTACTGGAGGAGGGAGTAACCAGGGAGAGATACGAGGGAGTCAGAGACGTCTTGAGGGAGGAATATTTCTGTTCGACACATTATGTCGCAACCTGTATGGAAAAATGTATCAGGTTTGTGCGAAGACCCCGGATATTTGAGGTCCACACTGTTAATGAAGAGGGAGGGGGCTTTGGGTGCAGGGGAGGGGAGGGGGAGGGTAGGACAAGGGAGAAGGGTGGGGGGGTAAGGAAAGTTGTTGAAAGAGTGTGGGGGATTGCAGAAGAGCTTGGGAAGGGGGCCAGATGAGGAGGAGAAAAAGCTCTGTGGTGCTGGGTTGAGGTACAGTGGGGAGTAATAAGAGAGGGGCAGAAGGCAATTGAGGTTGAGGAGGGAAGGAGGAAGTTTTGTGGATGAGAGGGGAGACAACTTTGAGAAGGGTGAGTGAGGGGGGTGAATGGTGGGAGAAGGGGGAGTGGGGAGAGTTGAGGGAGAAAGGTGAGAGGGAAGCTTAGAGGGGAAGTGTGTGATGGTTGCTTTGAGAGGGAGGGTGAGAGTGGTGAATTGGCATTGAAGTTGGAAAAAAATGACGATTGATGGAAAGCGAACATTCATAGCAAACTGGGGTTCTTTATTGTTAGTTCAGAAATGCAACTGAAGACATTTATTGAGGGATGCAATAAAGGCGAATTAAGAGAATGGAGAGAACAAACGTTGTAACAGTTGGATTTTTTAGACAAGGTATGAAGGAAAAGTCGAATTGAGAGCAGTCTGTGGAAATAGAAAAAGAGTGGTGAATTACGATACAGTAATGAGAACCACATGTGTGAAAGAGGAAGAGGAAGCATTATAAGAGAACGTTTTTATTATGATTATTATTATTTTTTGATGGAGATTGCATAAGATTAGGTGAAGGAAAGGTTGAAGCAAAACCGAACTTGGAACACACAGTAAACATTGAGGTAAGAAAATAAACATTTAAAATGTGACAAATAACGACCGGAAACTTAACTTTGAGAAAGTCGGCAGAGACCCCTGAGAGAAGCTGACATTGCCACAAACCCAGAACCGGAAGTCCTAAAATTTAAAAAATAATTTTTGAAACATGATCACATTTAAATAATTTTAAAAGCACTATCACATTTGAATAATTTTTAAAACATTAAATCACGTTTCATCAATTAATTATTTAAAACACGAAATCACATTGCAATAATATTTAAAACACTACATTACATTTCAATAATTTTTCACACACTATCACATTTAAATAATTTTTAAAACACTTGCATTGAAATAATTTAAAAAAACAATCACATTTAAATAATTTTTAAACACTATCACATTTAAATTATTTTTAAAACACGAAATCACATTTAAATAATTTTTAAAACACTATATCACATTTAAATAATTTTTAAAACATGAAATCACATTTAAATAATTTTTATAACTATCACATTTAAACAAATTTTAAAACACTATCGCATTTAAATAATTTTAAAATCACTTTCACATTTAAATCATTTATAAAACAAGATATTGTTACGGATTTGGAAGCCATCTGCACACAGACAGTCAGCAGTCCCCGTAGTTCAGTTATTTCGTTAAGTATGTGTTTCTAGTTAGAATCCATTCCCTAGTCTAATGGGAATTAAATGTTCATGCGCTGCAGAGTTATTTTGATAGTTAGGATTTTTACATCACTCACAACAACAACTACAGTTACTACTACTACATCCACTACAACAACGCCACCTTCCCACACTCGACCGGTTGTCATAACGCTCGCGGCATTCTTCGCGCGCTCGCCAGCAAGCGCACACGTGGGCGGAGCCTAACATGGAGTGGGCGTCTCACCCGCCCCGTTTCGCGACTCAGCACCAGCGCCATTAGGCACGTGGCCAGAGCCGAGGACGTGGGTGGAGCCTCCGTCGCTTCGGCTCGAAGCTCCAGCCAATGAGTGGAGGGCGAGCATGAAACGCACGCCCCCAGCCAATCGGGAGGCCGCCACGAGTTGCGTGAGAACCCCTAGTCCAATTGGGAGGCGAGTGGCGAGAAGAAGAAGCCCCTCCCGCCTAAGGAAGGTGGTGGTTGTCGGGACGAGTGTGAGGAGGAACAACGGCGCCCCGTCTGCTCGTCACTGGTTTGGTTCTGGTCTGCCCGACACTGTCCTCCGTGCCCGGTGCTGCAGTGGCATCAAGTTGCGGGTTCGAGTCCCGCCAACCCAGGACGTCGAAGACCGCACGAGGCGGGAAGGTCCGAGAAAGCTCTGGTTCTCAGCTCATCTGTCCTCGAGCTGGGAACCTTCAATAAAGACCTCAAGGTCCATCTCTCTTTTTGGGTATTTGTGTGTGCGTGTTATGTGTTCGGGCCTGTCTTGTTTAAGTAGCAACTGATTAAGTGCTTTTGCTGGACATTACTTGCATTCTTTATAGTCGGTTTAACTCTGCCCTTTATGTGTTCCCCTCCCACACTATTGTAAATAAATATCCATTTGTTGAATGTTTCAGCTCGTCCTCGTCCTTTCCTTCATTGGTTTAGCACGGTGTGTGTTGGGGAATTAAAAAGGCCGTTGTTGCCGTGGTTGTGTGCATTTGGACCGAGAGGACCTCGGTAACCATCCGCTCGGGTTAGGCACGGGTCGAGCACAGTTACGGCTCGTCCCGTTCGAGCTCCGTCGAGGGTGTGAATACTTGGTAGTTCGCCACGTGGGCCTCTAGGTATTTTGAAGTTTGACAAATATCCCTGTGCCCACACGGTTGATTTATTGACTATTTCACGGTCGTGTAAGGGATCCGTACCTTCGGAGTTATCCGAGGGTAATGATCTGAATTCCGGGTGTTCGGTGGAGTCGACTCTGCTGCTCGAACTCGCGGTCGTGCTCGCAGCCAATACCCGGCCCACAACAATAAAACATTTAAGTAATTTTGAAAACACGAAATCACATTTAAATCATTTATAACTCCCGATGATATTCTCTTGTGCAAAAAGCCAAATGACATCATCTCGCAAGGGGCTGTGGAAATAGCTGCATCATTGATGTAGATTAAACCAGTGGCATGCCATGAAGGTTACACAGGTGGATGCATTCCAGCATTGACAACTCTACACCAAGGTGAGTCATCATTTGTAAATGTAAGTTCTGAAACTACAAGTAGCAGTCTACAAACAGCTTCATGAGTCCACAAGCATGGCTCAAAACATCTCTTCACACTAAATTCCTCCAGTTTTATTCTTCTCCAATATTAATTTTGATTAAAAGCTATTTTGATTACAGCTGATTAAAAGATTTTTTTAAAGATTAAAAGCTATACAGTAAATGGAATACACGATGTTCCAAAAAGACCTGGACAACTAGGTTGATATTATATTTAGTACCACAAATGACACAATAATACTTTTTGGTTTTTAGGATACAGAAACTCATAAAGTTTTCTTTATTTTCAGGTCTGGTGGTTGACTTTAAAAGAAAATGGTGACTCCACAGGAGAAAGCTCACTGCAACACATGGTTCATCGAGACGAGATCCGACAAGCAAGTTCAGTGTAATATCCGTACAAGGTATGGACGGAATCCGCCATTGCGGACTTGTATCAGAGAGTGGTTCAAGAGGTTTAAGGAGACTGGAAGTTGTCAGAAACAGAAAAGTACCAGTCGACATTGAAGTGCAGCAGACATTGAACGAGTGTGAATCATTTCAACAAAGTCCCAGAAAATCAATCCGACGTGCATCCAGAGAACTAGGACGACCAACCACCACTGTACACAGAACTTTGCATAAAATACTGAAACTTTATGCCTATAAAGTGCAGATTCTGCAGAAACAAACCAAATGATGGACCCAAACGCAAGGTGTTTGCCTTGGAAATGCTCAGTCGCATCGAGGATGACGAAGTTTTCATGAAAAGGTCATGTTCGCAAACCAAGCTTCCTTTCATGCATCGGAGGTCAACCAGCACAATCCGAGGTTATGGGACTCTGAAAACCCCAACATGGTCATTGAACACATACACGACAGTCGAAAGGTCCATGTGTGGTGTGGCCTTCTCCATGACCACTTTGTGGGTCTGTTTTTCTTTGCAGAGCATACAGTGACCTCAACGATTTACATGAACATGTTGGAAGGATTCGCCTTCCCACTGACTGAAGACCTGCATCCCGATATTATTTTGAAACAGGACGGCGCTCCCACTTATTGGGCCATATTCATTCAAGCCGTCCCGAATCAAAAATTTCCAGGTCATTGGATTGGCCGAGACGGACCAACCGCCTGGCTCCCACGATCACAACACATAACCCCCCTTGATGTTTTTTTTTCTGTGGGGGTTTGATAAAGATGTTGTCGACAACACCAAGGTGGTAAACCTGCAGAATCATCGCTCTTGGATCACAGCATGTGCACTGGTGGACACAAACCTGCTGAGCTGAACATGGTAAGAACTCGTGTACCGCCTTAATGTCCTGCGTGCGACAAACGGAGCTCATGTTGAAGAACATTGATGGTGTGCACAAAACTTTATGAGTTTTTGTATCATATAAAACAAAGGATACCATTCTCTCATTTGTGCTTGAAAATGTATCAACAACAAAAGTCAATTAATAATCACTCAATTAATCACAATGAAAGACAAATAACTACTCAAATAATGACAATGTCAGATTAATAACCACTCAAATAATCACAATGTGAGATTAATAACCACTCAGATAATCACAATGACATATTAATAACTACTCAAATAATCACAATGTAAGATTAATAACTACTCAAATAATCACAATGAAAGATTAAAAAAGCACTCAAAAATCACAATGAAAGATATTAATAACTACTCATATAATCACAATTAAAGATTAATAATGACTCAAATAATCACAATGTAAGATTAATAATCACTCATTTAATCGCAATGAAAGCTTCATAATGACAAATAATCAAAATGAAAGATTTAATAACTACTCAAATAATTACAATGAAAGATTAATAACAACTCATTTAATCACAATGTAAGATTAAAAATTACCCCCGTGTGGGGGTGATGGTCATCTCTATAATGTTTTTTACTTTCATAATCGATGAACCGTTGCCACATATCTCCTAAAATGACAGATTCGATAGGTTTTGAAAATGGCGACTTTCACAACTTTCGTGACCTCGTGACCTTGACCCTGACCCTGACCTCAAATCCGGGAAAAATATGTCGTTGGGTATCACTCATCGACCTCTACCCACATACCAAATTTCATCAAGATCGGAAGTAAAAAGTTTTCTTTGTACCGGGAGGTGTTTTTGACCATCTTCCAGGTTATGTGGCGGCTAAACGGGACGGAAATTCAAAAATCTGTGTGGTTAGATACAAGATAATATTTTTTACTATCATAATCAATAAACAGTTGCCGAATATCTTGTAGAATGGCAGACGAGATCGGTTTTTAAAATGGCGATTTTTATAACTTACGTGACCTTGACCCTGACCTTGAACCCGGACAAAAGTTATATCTTTGTGCAACACTCATCGACCTCTACCCACATATTAAGTTTCATCAAGATAGAAAAGAAAAATTGTTGACGGACGGACGGACGGACAGACGGACATTTGGTCCGGCTTTATTAGGTCATCTCGGTGGAGATGACCTAAAAATGACTCAAATAATCACAATGTAAGATAAATAACGACCCATATAATCACTATGTAAGATTAATAACCACTCATATAATCACAATGAAAGATTAATAACTACTCAAATAATCACAATGTCAGATTAATGAGCACTCCAAAAATCACAATGAAAGACTAAAAACCACTCCAATAATCACAATAAAAGATTAATAATGACTCAAATAATCATAATGTAACATTTATAACTGCTCATATAATCACAATGAAAGATTAATAATGACTCAAATAATCACAATGAAAGATTAATAACTACTCAAATTTTCACAATGTAAGATTTTTAACCACTCATTTAATCACAATGAAAGATCAATAACTCAAATAATCACAATGTAAGATTAATAATTACTCATATAATCACAAGGAAAGATTAATAATGACTCAAATAATCACAACGTAAGATTAATAACTACTCATATAATCACAATGAAAGGTTAATAACTACTCAAATAATCACAATGAAAGATTAAAAAAGCACTCAAACATCACAATGAAAGATCAATAACTACTCATATAATCACAAGGAAAGATTAATAATGAATCAAATAATCACAATGTAAGATTAATAACAACTCAAATAATCACAATGTAAGATTAATAACTACTCAAATAATCACAATGAAAGATTAAGAAAGCAATCAAAAATCACAATGAAAGATTATTAACTACTCATATAATCACACGGAAAGATTAATAACTACCCAAATAATCAGAATATAACAAAATATCCACTCAAATATTCACAATGTAAGCTTACCCACTTAAATAATCATTTTATATGATTAATAACCACTCAAATAATCACAATGAAAGATTAATAACCACTCAACCAATCAAAATGTAAGATTAATAACTGCTCAAATAATCACAACGTCAGATTAATAACCACTCAAATAATTAATCATAATGCATGACAAAGAACTACTCAAATAATCACAATGTAAGATTAATGAGCATTCAAAGAATCACAATGAAGGACAATGAAGGTTGTTGTGTTACAGCCTTCATTTAAAATGGATTAAAGTTACATATTTTGTCACTAATTTATACAAAGTACCCCAAAATGACAAAGTGAAAACATGTTTTAAGAAATTAAAATAATTTCAAAAAGAAAATCAAAAGGAAAATCTGAAATGTCTTGCTTCAATAAGTATTCAACCCCCTGAGTCAATACTTTGTAGAAGGGCCTTTTTGGTAGCAATTACAGCTTCGAGTCTTCTTGGGTATGTCTGTATCAGCTTTTCACATCTGGATTTGGGAATTTTCTCCCATTTTCTTGCAGATTTGTTCAAGCTCTGTCAAGCTGGATGGGGGAGAGTCGGTGAACATTAATCTTCAAGTCTTTCCACAGATTCTCAATGGAATTCAAGTCTGGGCTTTGGCTGGGTCACTCAAGGACTTTCATGTTCTTGTTCTGAAGCCATTCCAGTGTTGCTTTAGCTGTATGCTTGGGGGGTCATTGTCCTGTTGGAACATAAATCTTCACCAATTTTTTTCACTCTGAGGCAGGTTCTCCTCAAGGATTTGCATGCATTTGGCTCCATTCATTGTTCCCTCTAGCCTTACAAGTCTCCTAATCCCTGCCACTGGAAAGCATCCCCATAACATGATGCTGCATCACCATGCTTCACAGTAGGGATGGTGTTCTTTGAGTGATGTGCTGGGTTGGGTTTGCGCCAAACGTAATGTTTTGCATTTCGGCCAGAGTTCAATATTCATCTCATCAGACCACAGAATCTTTTTCCTCATGCTCTCAGAGTCTTTCACATTCCTTTTTGCAAACTCCAGGTGTGCTGTTATGTGACTTTTTTCAGGATTTGTTTTCCGAATGGCCACTCGCCCATGAAGTCTAGATTTGTGAAGTGCTGCAGAGACTGTTGTCCTTCCGGCAGGTTCTCCGATCCCAGCCAAGGAACTCTGTAGTTCTGTCAGAGTGGTCATTGGTTCTTGGTCACCTCCCTGATCAAGGTCCTTCTAGCCCAGTTGCTCAGTTTGGTCAGACGGCCAGCTCTAGGAAGAGTCTGGGTTGTTCCATATTCATTCCCTTTCCGAGCTCACTGTGCTCTTGGAAACTTTCAACACTCGAGAAATTGTTTTGTACCCCTTCCCCACATCGATGCCTCCTCACAATTCTATCTCTGAGTTCTACAGACAGTTCCTTGGACTTCATGGTGGAGTTTCTGCTCTGACATACACTGTCATCTGTGGGACCTTATATAGAAAGGTGTGTTTCTTTCTAAATCATGTCCAATCAATTGAATTGGCCACAGGTGGACTCCAATCAAGTTGTGGAGACATCTCAAGGATAAGCAAAGGAATCTGGATGTACCTGAGCTCAATTTGAAGTGTCATAGCATAGGGGTTGAACACTTATTGATGCAAGACATTTCAGCTTTTCATTTTTAATGAATTTGTGAAAAAAAATTGAAAACCATGTTTTCACTTTGTCATTATGGGGTATTTTGTATAGATTGGAGAAAAAAAAATCTCAGTTTAATCCATTTTTAATTCAGGCTGAAACAAAAAACTGTGGTAAAAATCGAGGGGTGTGAATACTTTCTGAAGGCACTTTAAACCTGGTACCCAATGTCCTCCTTTCACCCTGTAGCAGATTGAGTTGAGGAGGGAATTAAAAAGTGGGTCATGGCTTTTCCAGGTTCATCTCTCTTCCCCACCTTGAACCACTCCATCACACTCACTTCTCTCACATGTTAACTAAACTGCTGCACTCACAATATTATCCCCTTCCTTTGCTGCTCGAGTGTGTCATGGCTCACATAGAAGTTTTGACAGTTTATAAGGCTCATCACTTACTGTCTCACAGATACAGTTTACTTTAGCTTTCAATTGTGTTCTCCGGTGACGAAGTCGCCGGTGGCATTATGTTTATGTATGTACATCCATGCAAATTTTCTCTGTTTTCTATGCAACCGCTTATCTGGTTGACATGAAATTTTCCATAGAAGCGACTACTCTTGCAGAATTTTTTGATGATAATTTTGATGTCATAGGTCACGTGGGGTGACAGCCATGTTGGAAAAACTTTGGACCTCTGTATCTCTGAAACTACACCATGGAAAAAATTGAAACTTGGCATCTGGAAACTACTCTGTATGGGGAATAAGAATGATTTGACTATGACATCATCAGTGTCCCTCTCTCCTCCCCCAGCACCCCGTGCATTCCCTCTCTCCTCCCCCAGCAGCCCGCGATCCCCTCTATCCTCCCCAAGCAGCCCGCAATCCCCTCTCTCCTCTCCCCAGCACCCCGTGCATCCCCTCTCACTTCCCTCAGCACTAATAACGACTCAAATAATCACAGTGTAAGATTAATAACTACTCAAATTATCACAATGTAAGATTTTTACCCACTCATTTAATCACAATGAAAGATTAATAATGACTCAATTAATCACATTGTAAGATTAATAATCACTCATTTAATCACAATGAAAGATTAATAATGACTCAAATAATCACAATGTAAGATTAATAACCTGAGAATAATAAGATTTTTTTTGTATACATTGTTGAGGCTCGTGTGAGAGCTAACACACAACGCACAGCAAGGGGGCATGAGACAAGCGGGGCGGGAGTGGGAGGGGCAAAACAATGGGGAACAGACACATTAGGAGATCTG
>BROF01005786.1:45088-59360 GCA_024346535.1 Eptatretus burgeri | reverse complement strand
ATATATATATATATATATATATATATATATATATATATGTATTGTTTCTGTATATGTTTGTACCGCATATATATTGTGATGGCATGTGGTCTCTAACCACCAACACACCCCAAAGTGGGTAGGGGATGAGAAATCGCCACCTTCACCCATAATTTGCGTGCAGTTCAGTGGATTAAAAACCACGTAGTTGCTGGCAAATCCACCTGTCAAAATAGCCAAGTAAACTGAGACAGGTGTCCTGCCTTTAATAGCCCCTTAATGCACAAACCCAATTCACCCATGTAATGGTTTATTCCAATTTCCTATCCACTTATGCAATTACTGTTCCCCCAGTGGCCACAAAACAGGTTCTCATTACACAAGGTTTATTCACAATCAAATAGCAATGGAAGAAGAGAATATGACCAAATACTCAGTGAAACAAACAAATGAATAGGACAGGAAGAAGGGATAATGCCCACGGTAATTAATCGCTTACTTATCTAATCTTAAAGACTTCAATCGTTCTGGTAACAGGACAGATGTAAAGAGAAGGCGCGACACAAAAGACCCTTGGGCACAAGCGACCTTGTTCGTGCCTGATTTTGGCACCAATATATGCCTGTGTGCAGCCTTGAGGGACTTGTCCATCTCTTGATCTTATAGCTTCAAAACCGCAGTGCACCACAAATTGCCAGAACCCATGCCGAGAGAACTGAAGGACCATAGCGCTTTCCAAGTTTCCAGTTTTTCCTTCCTAAAAGTTTTAATTTGCTTCTGTATCCATTTTGTACACCCTGTGTATCCTCCCCTATCCCTCATTCTTCCCCACGTCCCTTATTTCTCCAAGTCTCCTTCTATTTTTGTCCTTCAACCCTGCTGTTGGTGTGTCCCTCCCTCTGTCCCCATTACTTTCTACTGTTCCTTTGATTCTGTTACATTTAGATACATTCTGTGTTTTAGCTCCTACATGAACCTCAAATCAGCGTAAATAAATAAAAACACACCAGGCTGCCAGGACTCCCAACAAAGCACATTTCCACAACACACAAAAGCAACCGGTTTCTTAATACTCGGTCAGATATGAAATGAAGGAAAACATTTTTATAATTTAATATTTGTGCACTGCCAACAATTTCAATTTGTCTCTGAACCACCATTTCATCCTCTCTGCAGATTGTACAGAAGGTGATGATGTCACATGGACGGACAATTGGATGTTACAGCTCTCACCTTTGGGAATCATCCTTGTTGGCTTTTTGATTGTGGGAGGTGTGGTGTTTTACAAATGGTGAGCTCTTGTTATTTGTACTGCACCTCTGGGGTTGTTTTTATCTCTGGAGCAATACCCTCAGGATACCCTTTGGAGCTGATAGGATACATTACTTAGTGCACGCTAGGCAATAGAGCTATAAAGGTCCTTGTTTGTTCTCCGTCAGTGTTGGACTTTACACAACACAGCCATTTGATGTCGATTCAATCCAGTTGTATACTTTATTTATTTATTTTTGTATACATTGTCGAGGCTCCTATAAGAGCTAACACACAACGCACAGCAAGAGGGGCATGAGACAAGAGGGGTGGGAGAGGGAAGGACAAAAAAGTGGGCAACAGAGAAAGGAGATCCATGGAAGGGAGAGGAATGTGGTGGAGAACACGAGGTATACAAGATGGGCACCACAGGGACTTTCAGGAAGGAAAGCAGGGAATTTGAAGGAGGTGGGTTTGGGGTGGATTAACAGGGGAAGAAAACATTTAGGTTTTGGATGGGGGAATATAAGAGGTGGTGGTGAACGGCTGTTTTGAATGCCTGGAGGGAAGAATGGGATTGAAGAGGGTGTGGGAGTTTATTCCAAAGGTGGTAAAAAAGACTAATGAAAGAGTAAAGGTGAGCAGTGATTCGTGATTTTGGTAGTTTTACCAGAAGGGGGTTGCTGGCGGAACTTGAACGTCCTGCGGAAATATGGGGGGGGGGGGCACATATCGCAGACAGAGCAGCGGGGAGGGAGTGAGACTGGAGAGGAGATGGTAGAAAACAGAAAGACCACTGACCTGCCTGCGGTGAGAGTTAGAGGCCCAAAGACTCAGTCTCACTGTGGGAGAGACCAATGATCCTAAATAGTGAGAGGCAGGAGCACCAGCCCAGAGGGGAGAGCAGTACTCCATCAAGGTGCAGACTAAAGCTTTGTATGTGGTCAGGAGCTCAGGTGGGCCGAGGAAGGACTTTGCATGACGGATGATTCCCAGTCGGCGACTGGCTTTGGAGGCCAGCTTGGAAATGTGGCTTTCCCAGGAAAGATCATGGCAGAGAGTGAGTCCCAGAAGCTTGAATGAAAAGACTTCTTCCAGAGGATTGTTGGGAAAGTAGATGGGGGGTTCTCAAACGGTCCTTTCAGAGAGACATAGTGAGAGTGTGAGATTTGTCCGGATTTAAAGACATGTTCCACGTGTTGGACCAGTTTGTGATTTTACCCAGATCTGCAGTGAGCGAAGAAGCTTCTGTTTGCCTGTCTGTGGTATGACAGATGGTACAACAGAGGGTGGAGTCATCAGCAAAGAAACAGAGGATTTTCCAGAAAGTCGGAGAGATCATAGATGAAAACCTGAAAAAGAAGAGGGCCCAGAACGCTGCCTTGAGGAACTCCAGCCTGGACAGGTTTAGAGGATGAAAGAACTCCAATTCGGGCCACACGTTGACTGTGACAGGAGAGGAAGTCTGCGAGCCATGGGTGGAGACAGCCTTGGATACCATAGGAAGAGAGTTTGGTGAGCAGGGTAGGTTGCCAGACCGTGTCAAAAGCCCACGATATGTCTCAGGATATGGCTCTGATTTCATGTCTGGCATTGAGTACCTCTATCCATTGTTAGGAGAGCAGAAGCAGCATATCCAGGGGAGAGTGACCTGATCTGAAACCAAATTCATGCTTGGAAATCAAGCCATTGGAGAAAAGGAAGGAGTGAATGTCTGAAGCGATGATGGATTCCATAACCTTGCTGATGATTTTGAGAAGGCTGATTGGTCTGTAGTTGCAGGGATCTGTTTTTGCACCTTTTTCATGTAGAGCGGTAATGTTTGCTGATTTCTAAGCAGTTGGCAGATGACCTTGAGCAAATGAGAGGATGAAAAGAACAGAGATAGGGTTAGCAAAAGCAGAGGAGCAGGTTTTTAGAACACATGGGCTGATGTCGTCTGGACCGGTTGCAGAATCTGAGGTGAGGATTGACAGCAAGCAATCCACTTTGTCAGAAGACAAGGACACAGAGTCCTGGGACAGTTGGGTGCAACTGGGTTAGGTGGGTACACAAAGCGATGGGTTTCGGACACAAAATTTAGATGCAAACACCGAGTTTAGGCATTCAGCCTTTTCATGTGCCGTATCGACATTGCCGCCATTTGAGGTAAGGGAGATGATGGAGGGGGAACATACACCAGAAACAGATTGGATTAGATGCCACCAGGATTTGGACAATAGAGAGAGGTTTGAGAGTTCAGACTTGAGTTTAGAAAGATGTTGTTTTCTGGCTCTCCTGAGTGTAGATACACACTTGTTCTGAGCTTTATGGAAGGAACTGAGATTCCCATCAGTTGGGTTTGCTTTCCATAAGGCATAGGCCAGTTGTTTCAGGACAACTGCCTCGCCACAACCTTCAGTGAACCAAGGGCGGGAGGAAGGGTCGGACAACTGAAGACGAGAGGGGACATCTGTGCATGAGGGAGAGCAAGTTTCTTTGAAAGAATTCCCAGGACGAGTTGATGTCGGAGAAAGTAGAGATGGGAAACCTGTCTAGAAGTTCATGGCTGCTTGGGGACCCTGCCAGTCGGCTTGAGTGAAATGCCAGACTTGACAGTGCTGAGGTGGTTCTCTGATAACAGCCAGAGAGATGTCTACTTTGATGAGCACGTGGTCAGAAGAGTCGATTGGAGCGTGAGAAGAACAGCAGATATTTTCAGGGAAATTTGTCAAAATCAGATCCAGAAGAGATGTAGTACTGTTGGTTGAGATCCGGGTCGGGAATTTGACCAATTGAGTCAGTCCCAATGAGTCGCAGAAGTCTTTTGCTGAAGTGCCATGACAGGTGAGAGAGGTACCCACACTCAGCCAACTGGCATGATGACAATTGAAGTCACCACATATGAGGAAGAGAGAGTTCGGATGAGAAGATAGAAGTTGGTCCTTGTTTTCGGATAGTGAGGTGTAGATGGAGTCATCACTGTTTGGTGGACGGTACAGTACACATATAAACATTCAGTGGGAGTGGAGGGGAAGCCGTAGCCAGAGGTATTCCTGAGGGTGTGGGGGAGTGACGGCAGTGCATGGAGAGTGAGGAATAGAGTCTTTGATGAAGAGAGCAACTCCTCCACCAGGACGAGGCTCAGGTCTGTCATACCGGACAGGAGGGAGTAACCAGTGAGAGATACTCGGGAGTCATCGACGTCTTGATGGAGGAAAGTTTCTGTTTGGCAGATTGTCTGGTTTGTCAGTGGCAACCTGTGTGGAAAGATCTGTCAGGTTTGAGTGAAGGCCCCAGATAGTTGAGGTCCACACTGTTAATGAAGAGGGAGGGGAGGAAGCTTTGGGTGCATGGGAGGGGGAGGGGGAGGGGAGCGAAGGGGAGGGTAGGACAAGGGAGGTAAGGAGAGTTGTTGAAAGTGTGGGGGATTGCAGAAGAGCGAGGGGACGGGGCCGGATGAGGAGGAGAAAAGGCTCTGTGGTGCTGGGTGGAGGTACAGTGGAGACTAAGAAGAGATGGGGCAGAAGGCAGTTGAGGATTTGAGGAGGTGGAGTGATGATATGGAGGAGAGAGGGCAGGGGAAGGAAGCAGCTTTGTGGATGTGAGGGGGGCAACTTTGAGAATGGTGAGTGAGGGGGGTGAATGGAGGGAGAAGGGTGAGTGGGGAGAGTTGATGCAGAAAGGTTGGGGGGGGGGAATTTTTGAGAAACATGAGAGGGAAGCTTGGAGGGAGAAGAGTGTGATGGTTACTTTGAGAGGGAGGGTGAGAGGGGTGAATTGGCACTGAAGTTGGAAAAAAATGATGATTGGAAAGCGAACATGCAAAGCAAACTGGGTTTTTTTATTTTTTTATTTTTAGGTCAGAGATGCGATTAAACACATTTCTTGAGGGATACAATAAAGGCGAATTAAGAGAATGGACAGAAGAAACGTTGAAACAGTTGGACTTTTCAGACAAGGTATGAAGGAAAGGTCGAATTGAGAGCAGTCTGTTGAAATAGAAAAAAAGTAGTGAATTATGATGCAGTAACGTGAACCACACGTGTTTAAGAGGAAGATGAAGCATTATAAGAGACCGTTTTTTATTTTTATTCTTATTCTTATTATTTTTTGATAAAGATTGCATAAGATTAGGTGAAGGAAAGGTTGAAGAAAAAATTGTGAGCAGAATGGGGAATTTGGATCGATAAATGCAGAAGGTGGAAACAGATCACGTGGTTCCGGGAAGTGTATCGTCAAAAGTGAATTTTTTTTAAAATTATTTATTTGTTTTTTGCAGTTTTTAAAGGTTTGCATAAGATTCAGAAAAGGAAAGGTTGAAGTAAAATTGTGGAGGTGCATGGTGAATTTGGATCGGTAAATGCAGAGTGAAGCTGATGGATTGATGAAATGTACCAGGAAGAGGGTAGAGAGACACGTGGTTACAGCAGGTGTCTAGATCGAAAGGATACAAGGGGAAAAAAAATATTTTTTTTGATAGATTTTTGAAGATTAGGTAACATTAAGGAATGGAAGGTTGTGGGAAGAAATTGTGAAGGTAATGGTGACAGTGGGTCAGCTCAAATAGAAGAAAGATGGTGTGCCGGTAGAAGGAAGAAAAAGAAGAAGAAGGATCGGGACTCTTGGGTATCGAGGGAGAAAGGGTTGTTGTTTTTTTGTTTTTAAAAAAAATTTAAGACAAGAAACAGAGGGTGTAGTTGGGAGGGAATAGATGGGGGGGGGCGGGGGTGGGAAAGTGAGGAAAATCGGAATTGAAGGTTTGTTAGACACGGTAATAGGGAGAGAATACAAATAAGAACGATCATACACCAGGACGGGTAGACCTCAAGGAACCCGAAAAGACAAGGTCGACGAAAACTCACAAAATAGCACGATTTTTGAGACGAAACATGACAAATAACAACCAGAAACTTAACTTTGAGAAAGTCTGTGGAGACCCCTGAGAGAAACTGCCGTCGCTCCAAACCCAAAACCGGACGTGAAAAAAATTGTGTAGAACGGTTGTAGTTCTCCTGTCATGCGTGTTGGCCTTGTATAATTGCATACGTGTTTTGCCTTGTTTAATTGCATACGTGCATGCCTGCTTACGTACTTTATTACAATAAATGTCCTTGTGTGAATGTAAACCTGTTCATTGCGTCCTCTTCCCTTAATTGAGCTGCCATCTTGCTCTCGGAATATAGTTGGTTTTAAATAGCCGGTAAAGTGATCGGGTCCAACGGGACTGCGCGATAATACACCGCTCGGTTATCCCAAAAGGAAGCGAGCTGCTTAAGCGGCTCGTGTCCCAGCGGTCCTGTTGAGGTACAGTCTCTCGGTAGTCTGCCCACGCGAATAATTAGGTATATCGACAATTCGGCGGTTGACCCTGTTGCGTGCGGGTGGAGTATTGACTAGGCTGTGGTGTGCTTAAAAACACACCCGTAACTGGTTTTCGGCGTTGATCCGGAAAGCCGCGACTGGATTGTCCGTTCGGTGGGCGAAGCGGCTGCTATTGGTTAGACACGGTTGTTCACACGCCGGCGGGTGGAAATCTACAACAATATAAAAGCCAGATACACAGTCCATTCACTGGTGGCGATCTGCCAGGAGTTTGTGTCACACACCCCCGTCCACTCAGGCCTTGCACCGGCCCACATGGTCGGGAGGTTGCAATATTACCCGTTTGGTGAGCTGAGAAAGTTTTCCGAGCCTTTCATTACGTAGAGGCCAAGCCTTTCTCTCAAGTACTTTTCCAACTATTTTCAGCTTCTTTTCGAAGCTTTGTGAGCCATGTAAGGTAACAATCGTTATCTCTCACGCAGGATATACTTTATGATGCCCTGAACACCACAGTTTCATGGGGCTTCTGTGCATGCATGCCAAGAATTCTCGGGTAGAATACAACATTTTAAAAGTCACGCGTTCACTTGTGTTGTTATTGAGGGTTAAAACTGCAGATCCATTGCTTCACCGGTGTAGGGGCCATTTATTTATTACAAGCACAAAAATAGCCAAAATTCTGATTCCCCCCACCCCCATTGTATAACTCTTTTCACTTTCTCCCCACTTCTCCCACAATCCCCCTCTCTTCATATTATCAATTTTTATTTTGTCAATTTCCCCCACCCCCTCCTTCCCCTTCTTCCTTGTGCATAGGTAATAAATAGATCATCCCTAATGGATAAGTGATACATGGAAGGGGTTTTATTTCGTAGAAAGTGTTTCGAAAACAATTCCCTATAAAGAATCATTAATGCACCCTTTACTTATTTCATTTTTACATTTCTTCCACTTCCCTCCCTCTCTGACTACATCCGGGCCCTCAGGGTGAAACCTTCCCTTTGGCCAGAAATCCCTGATGCAGGAAAAGCATTTGAACGCATTGTGCAAGGGAAGCAAAGTGCTGCTGGCTTCCTGGTGAGGTTCTGTAGCTCACAAGGAAATAGAGCCAGATTGCTGTGCTGTATCACTTTGGATTATTGCTTGATTTATTGCTGTGATGTTGCAATGAACCCAAATAACCTGACTTGGCAAACTGATAGGAGAGCTCAGAACTCACAGACCCACCCTTTGAGTTCTCTCATCTGGATCTGATTCCTGGCACGACTCATACAGACTGTCGTGCCGGTAGCTTTACAGGCAGGGTAGTTGCGTTGTATAGTATTCCATCATTTTAAGGATACATGAAGCCAGCTGTCTTGTTTGTTCGCCATTGCTTGTCAGCATTAAAGATCCCCACGCTGCCTTCAAAAAACATTAGGACATTGTGTGTCTGTATGGACCGTACCCTTCTCATAATTCCATATTCCTGCCTTAATGTACATTGACGCTGCATCATTGGCACAGTCGACACTTCAGTGATGATTCAACCAGACCGCACTTGATTGGACGAATGGATGGATCTGCCTTCACACACACGGACTGGGAAGCACTCCCATAGCTGGAGAATGTGCCGATCAGGCATTAGCCCAGCTTTGCATAACATAGTGATGATTCCTCGTCTGCTCTTTGCCTGAGCAAGCAAATGGGAGCCTAACACGAGGGCTGGCAGATAGCTCAGATGCCTAGAGGTGTGCACACCCATCTCTGGGTGTTAAACTGGGCGTCCTATCTGCCTACATTACTATAATAGTTTGTGGATGTTAAAGTCTTTCGCAAAGAGTAAGCGAGCTATCGCCGGCACCATGGCCAAATTAAACCTTCATGCTGTAATCTACAGGGGGCACTGCATCAGTGGTACAGCTGCACCCTCAGCAAAATGCCATGTGCAACCATGTGCTATATCCAATAGAATATGAAGAAGAAGCCTCTGGTTATCCTTGAACTTGAACACAGCACATTCTTCCTCTCACACATTATCCCTCCAAGTGTTACCCCTGGTGTGTCCCTTTATCCCGAAGTCGATATGCTTCCCTGCTTTACGCTGCCTTCTAGCTGTTCCCTTCTTTTTTTGTGTTCTCGCACTTTAATGAGCCTTGACTTTGTTTATAAAAGAAAAATATAGATTTACAAAGCAAAAACACCACCCTTGAGTCTGCCACCTTTCAGTGAATTTAAAGTCTATGACGTAATAATTGGTCTTTCTTTGTTGGAAATGAATTCTTTGCAAAGTGATGTTCTGACACCCAACCCGTCATCGGATTTTCCTTGCAGAATTCCACTGGGTCTGAGAGCCTGATGGTCTGGGAATACCAAGTGAGCCACATAATCGACCCAGAAACTGATGAATGAATGCCTTCGGTGACAACCGGAAAAGCAAATGCATGAATTGCTTGGAAAGACAGTGACATGCAAAGTGAGGTTAAAGTGAGGAGGAGGTAATGAAAAAATGAACAACAGCTCCGAGTGTGCAGAGTTCAAACTCGAATTTTAAAACTTCATGAGTCTTGGGCACACATTTCTGCCTCAAGGAATCATCAACAAGAACAAAAACTAGTCTTTAAATTCAAGGCCATTTTATCTTTAGGCCTGTACACTGTGTATACTTTTAGAAACTGGTTTGTTTGCATAAGAGCAACAGCTCAGCAGGGAAAGGGCCATTGATTGTAAAAAGACTGGTTATTAATTTTTTTATCCCAATTCTTATGCCGACACTGCATGTTATAGGAGCACTGTTAAACCCAGCATGGTGCACAAGGAATTACATTGAAAACTTGGGATGCATTGTCATACAGTAGTTCTTGTTAACTTTATAACACTGTTCACTTTACAAATGAGCCTGTTAAGCAGAATGTGCATTTAATATTCTAATTCTAAACTTTGATGGCTGCTGAGATGGTGATGTTGACTGTTGGCTGCTCATAAAAATCATGATAATATTCATTTATTATTAACTTTAGGGATAGTAGATTAGATTAGAGGATGTACGCTCTCCTTTGAACTGGTCTAGTATTGGTTTGAACTGGTATTGCTTCATACATGACAATGACCCTGAGGGTGTGCATGCTCGCTTGTGAGCTGGGCTCATGTCTATCCTGGGTTCGAATCTCGACCCAGCGAAACTACCACCCTGCTGTTTTGCATACAGAACGAGGCATGAACGTGTGCGTCAATTAGATGGATGTTAAGCCAGAGGACATGTCTGCCAGCACTGGATTTTAACCCATGCACGGGAAGGGAAAAGCAGGGTTTAAAATGGGTTCACTTATGTCTGTCTGTGTAGAAACGTCGGTTTATGATTGAGGAACAACTGATTTAAATAGAATGTTACGAGCAGAGTACCTGCCCTTTGGGTGATGTTGTCACAAGCATGGAACACATTCTTCTGATGCATACCTTTATTTGGGCAGTGTATTCCTGGTGTTGGCTTAATGGTTAGGGTGGTGGGCTTGGGATCCTAGGATCCTGAGTTCAAATCCCACTCGGCTGTTGAATTAATACCAGGTGGGGTTGACTTAGCCTGTCATCCTTCTGAGGTCGGAAAAATGAGTGCCAGCATGCTGGTGTCTGGTGTCGGAGTGGCGACCCGTCCAGGATTGTGCCCAATAGCCAAGGAGACTGCTTAGGCAGCACCAACGCTCTGCACAGAGTATGGTCCCCAATGGATGGATTTGGGCCGTATGTAGGCAACTGACGGCTCTGTATAGGCAAAAATAATAACCTGGGTTACGTGCATGAAGTAAAAACATACCTACTGCTTATAATTCAAAACACCTCACCTGCACTGGAAAATGTGAGGACAGGAATACTGTCCTGTAAATGGAGGAGACTTGTAGTACGCTCTCCCACCTAGGGGTGGCACTACACGATACACATTTACATGGAGAATTTGCATCTCACCCCCCCCCCCAAGACCACCGGAAAAGATAAAAACACCCCTATACATTAATTGGGGTCATGCTGATCCTATGTAGCAAGTCTGGATGTAATCAGCCCAGAATTGTAGGAGTAGCATGACAAACAAGAAAGATGTCATGCAGAGCATGATACTTGCAGAATCTATGAAATAAATTTGACCTTAAAAATAATTAGTGGTTGAAGTAAATGACCAAATAGGCAAATCCTCTTCAAATTTCAAGTCAATCACATGAAAATTTGACAATTTTAGAAATTCAGCCGATGTTGACTTTTTGGCCTATGTTGACCTCAAAAATATTCAAATTTCAAGTCAATGGGATGAAAATTGAGGATTTTAGAAATTCCACCAAAGTTGTTGAATCAAGAATGTTGATCTCAAAAACAATTGGCTGGTTGAATTCAGTATCAAGATATGCAAATCCTGTTCAAATTTCTATTTTATGGGATGAAAATTGAGGGTTGAAGAAATTTGAGAGATTTGTTGACCTTTTGACCTCAAAAACAATAGGCTTCTTGCGTATGACGAACTCTACCATGTGGTGAAGTTTCTTGAAGATCAGATTAAAATTGTGGCATGTAGGCGATTGATATACAAACAAACAGACAGACAGAATAATGCACAAGAACAACCAATATACTTGAAAAATCTTCGATTTTCGCAAGTAACAAACACACAAACACCGCTCCATGAATTACAGTAAGGATACTGTATTTTGAACGCAAATCAGAAAACAAACCTGTAGTTTAACAGTACTTTGGTTCTGAATTCGGCCCGATCGCATGAGTGCACAGAAATCATTCCAAACAGGAAATTTACTGTTTTAAGGACATTATAAAGGACACAAACAACAGACAAGAAAAGCTGTCAAACAATGTGGTGTAAAAGATGATGCATCAACGGCGATAAACTTCTAGAATTTTTTCGTGCAACCTTTAAAATCTTCAGTTTATTTCATTGAATTATGTACTTGAACACTGCAGAACACAACTTGACTTATTGGCACTTTCAAAGCCGCTTCGCAATACTTAGACAAAATAGTAAGGCAGCTTACATTATTCCGACCAATCAAAATCTGCCGCTCATAATCCCTGCCCATGTCGTTGTTTCTCAAGACAGCATGGGGTTAGGTGTTCTGTGTCTGTCTCTCGAACTCTCGAGTCTGTGGATGTTAAAGATCCCACAATCTCTTTCACAAAGAGTAGGTGAGTTATCACCGGCACTCTGAACAAATTCCTGTCTCCTTCAGTCGAACATCAGGCCTGGCAAACCAGGTCGTGAAAGCCTGGCCAAAAAGTTGTCCGCCGGTCATCACCACAACAAAGGTGAAAATAATTGGAGCCGTTAAAAGTGGAGATGTGTTATTAAGTTTGATGGTGACTACCATGCTTAGTTTTTGTTTGAACTTTGAAGTAATTAATAAAACAAGCAGTCATAGACTGGTGCTTACGAAATCGTCAACTTGACCTCTGACCTTGTCTTATAAAAGCTGTCTCTCGAGAAGGTAGCGACGCAAACCAGAAGTTTCTACGATGATTCTGTACCAAACCATCAAAAATCGTAACATCGACCGAAGCAAAAGTCTCCATTTCTCCACCAAATTATTTAATATTATTTTATCAAAGTCACAAAACCGTAATATTCGGCCATCCACCAACAATCTTTACATAATTTGATGGCTTAGCGAGTCAGGCATGCGACGATAACCTTTATTGGGATAAAAAAAATGATTTTTAAACACCATCTTTATCGAAAACACCGTCAACGCGCACACGCAAAACCTTTACGTGACTCGACGACGCGTCTGCTCGAGCGCGCTGCACCACGTGACGAGCCGTGATGCGGCGAGTGAAATATTTTTTTATACAATCTTAAAACGTCTCCAAAACATCCGATTTTTACCAGAATTTCGACAACCGAGTATTAAGCATCCTAAGCGATCGCAAAAACCAAAGACAAAATTAAAATCGAAGTTAAAACGAACTTGTAACGTCGACCGAAGCAAAAATACTCCATTTCTCCACATGAATTTACGGAATTATGTTTGACCTCACTGTGACCTTGACCATTGACCGATTTTGACCACAATCTAATCAGCGCTAGCCATCACCCTCCTGAATCACGTGGTGTAATTTGACATTGGTAGCTTCTTCCATTTTCGAGTTATCGTGCCGACAAACAAACACACAAACAAACACACAAACAAACAAACAAACAAACAGAGGACGGAAGTCATCAATATACTTACGAAATCTAATTATTCACATTTATGACTTATCATGAGTGTTTCTTTTATGAACCTTGATAATGTTCAGATTTGCCATGGCAGGTACACCTGAAAGACAAATTCTCAGAAATAATTCCTTATTAACAGGAAACGCTTCCATCATGTTCAGGATGGTTTGACGCATCATCTGCGGTTACAATTCCAATATGAAAGCCTCTGAAATGATGTAACGATGTTCGAGGCAAGGGAGGTAGTAGACTCGTTATTTAACTATATTCCACAAGGAATGGGAACAGACTGGATGGCAAAACTGTCCTGGTGTTCCACAAGCATGGAGTTACATTGTGATGAAGTCGGTTTTCTTGTCGTGCTATGTTGGAGGTAAACAGCATGTCATACAACATGAAACATGCTCAAAGTCCGCATGTTAGTACGAGGAAGATGAAATAGGATATGGATAAAAGGGATTTGGATGTTAAATTTGTAAAAATGTAGATGGACATTGCAACTTGCAGGGAGCTTTCTATTTATTAGATATGCAAATATGGCAGAATCCCCCTTTCCTCACTGTGTCCTCTCATTCCCCCACAAGATTCATGCATGCCCCCCCCTCACCCCCTCCCTTTACTACTATTTCCTCGCGAACATTAGGAATTTCCTCCACACTCCTCCCAGGGTGCTCATCCTCGTCCTCTCCTAAAATCATCCCTTCTCTTCCTTATCTCATTTTAACTCTGTTAACCCCCTGCATATGTAATAAATATATGGGCCTCTAATAAAATGTACAATAATGGATATACTTACTGTATCTTGCATCTGCTAATATTTTCAAGTATCAGGTAGCTGTGCAAATTCGGGATAATGTCCACAAAGTCCACAACTACCCCCCTCCTCCCCCCAAACCCAAGTCTTAACTGACATCTGCATCCAACCCCAAGTTTTCACTGCCCCTCAACACCCCAAGTCCTCCACCCCTTTTTCACTTTCCTTCTTCACTGTGTGCAGCAGTTTCATCAAGTCATCTTTACTTTCTGCCAACAGAGTGGTAGTGTCAGCATACCTTAGGTTGTTGATACATTTTCCTCCAATCCCGACTCCACCATCGACAGTATTTCATCCAAGTCATATTTTTCGTCAAAATTATTATAACCACAAATGAATTGGTCAATTCTGTCCAATGATAATGGCATAATGATAATAGTATTAACATGGGGGGGAGGGGGGGGCTGGCAGGATGGCCTCGAGCTATGCACACTTTCCTCTAAGCTTTCTTGCCTGGGTTTGAATCCTGACCCAGCTGTCATCCGTCATCTCCGTGTTTCACAGGTAGGGTGATTCATCGGTGTGTGCCATTTCTCGGATGGATGTCAAGCTGGCATCTTGTCTGCCAGCATTAGTTGATGGACTTTAAAGACTCCACAGTCCTTCACTTAGAGTAGGTGAGCTATCAGTGCCACCCTGAACAAATTACAAATTCCTGCCTTAACCTTCGTTGAACATTAGGCTTGGCCAGCCAGTTCGTGAAAGACTTGGACCAAGCTCCCCCCCCCCCCCCC
>BROF01005786.1:0-14061 GCA_024346535.1 Eptatretus burgeri | reverse complement strand
ATATATATATATATATATATATATATATATATATATATATATATATATATATATATATATATATATATATATATATATATGATAGATGTGTCTCAGAAGAAGTGAATTCTTACAAAAAAAAAAATTAAGACTCACTTGGGTGCACCTATATGGGCTTGAGGGTGCAGAAGTAGCAGTTGAAACCCGAATTGTATCCAGGTTCCAACTGATGACTGACTATCTTTGCTATTTGCTTATTCAGATTCGGTTTAACTCAAATGCAGTATTTGGTCTTTCATTTGTTGATTTTGTCATTGAGAATGGCCATCACATTGGAGCAAACAACACAGTTTCTAGGAGTTCGTCTCGTCTGCCATTGAGCTCTCACTATACAGCTCAATGGTAAGCGTACGTGTGACCTCCGCTCCATCCTTTCGGACCATGTCGGTTGTCGGAAGGAAAAACAGAAAAGGTAGGTTCCATTCATTAATTTTAGGGACATAACGAACACATTCATGACTGTGGGAAAGTTCCAGCGTTGCTGCCCCTCCCCCCTCCCCTTTTCTGGAATACAATGTTGTAGTATGATTCGATAGAGAGAGAGGTCACTTCAACCTCATCGAATGATGGAAAAATGAAATTCTCTTCAAATTCTAACACTTCATTCATCAACTGCAAGCTTAAAATGTCAGATTTCTTTTCTGATTCTGAATAATGATTTTGAGATAGCCACCCACAAAGTTCACGTACGGAGGCCGAGATCTTTCTGGAACCGGGTGGCTTTCTGATACTCATGAGCTCTGGGTCGACCGAACAAGGTCCACTACACATATGCTGTGGGGGAGGAAGGGTTAAATGTAGACAACTTGCCAAGTCTTTAAAAAAGGACTGTTCTCCTTAATTTGTTTTCATGCAAATAATTTAGTCCGTTCAACATGATATAATAAAAAGAACAAACGTTTATTTTGCTGCTCTCCATTCCATCACTCAGTTATTACCCTTTACCTGCCCTTTCATTACCTCCACCACCGAAGGTGAAGGAGGTTATGTTTTCACCCATTTCTGTCTGTTTGTGTACAGGATATCTCAAAAAGTTGTGGACGGATCGGATGAAATTTTGTGGACAGCTTCGGTGTGTGACAAGGACGAAATGTTTAGATTTTGAGGAAGATCCGAATCTGGCTCTGATAATTTTTAAAGTGATTCTTCACCATTGAAGAGATGGGGCCAAAAACGATATAGAACTGTATAGCATGATATTTCAAAAATGTATTGGGCTCGATATGTTCTTGTGGATCAGGCATTACGTGGCGGAGCTATGCGCTCTACTGAGTGCCCCACTAGTTGTGGAATGTTCTTGACTGGCATACAAATTGTTCTCTCGACAGGTCATTTTTCTCGTAAACAGTGGATCGGAAGCCAATGATCTCGCCCTGTTCCTTGCCAGGGAGCACACTGGAAATTTTGACATGTTGACTTTGGGGTAAGAAAATGTTGTTCCACCAAAATGGATAACACGTGTGTTGTGGTGACTGGAGAAAAGCATTTTGGGGTCACGGTTTTGTTCGATGAATGTGTTAATCACCATGTTATTATTTTTTTTCAATGTGGAATTAAGGTTTATGAAGAAAAGGATACTCTGTCTTTGTCTTGTCTTCTTTAACGGTCCCAGCTATTCTCACTTGATGGAGATGGCAGAGGGTGGGGGTCAGGGAGAGAGAAATTACTCTGATCCAAGTATTTCTTGAAATGGCTGGCTAGATATAAAATTTGACTGCAGCAGGAATTTTGTAATTCGTTCAGGGTAACGACCATAACTTGCCTCTTCACAAAAAGACAGTGGGATCATTAAATGTGCACGAACACCTCCCACCACCCTATTGATGGCAATGGGTCCTCCAGCTTGATGTCTTTCTGATGGAAGATGCACACATTGATGTATCGCCCTGTCTCAAACACTATTTCTCTGGCATTTTTTTTGTCTTGTCTGTTCAACGTATTGAGAGTGAAGTCATCCCATTAGATGACATAATATGTGAACAAACCTGTGAGGAATCCAGAAAAAAAAATTTAAACCAGACTTTTTTTGGCATTTGAGCAGGTTCGGCCAAATCAATGGACCCAACATTGTTCTTCTGAGTGCTGGATAAAAGCACGTAATAATGTTTCAGGGTATACTGGAGGTGAACCTCAAAGCTGATGTTCTGCCATGAAGGACTTGGAGCACAGACCTAAACAGGAAGAATGAATGAGTGATAATATGAGCATTCAACTTTGACATCCAGCATCAAAAGTGAATTGTACACACATTATGCTCCACCGTTGGATGATGCCCATTCACCCGCTCATCTGTGGACAATACCACTGAATTACCTGTATTCAGACGAGTTAGTGCTGAGTCTCACTAATTTGTTTTGAGCACCACAAAAAGGCCACACGACATAGTGGTGGAAGCAGAGCAGTCAGAGTGAACAAAGCTGGTTCAACATTCCACTGTTCATGGAGGCACAACTTGGTGGTAATCATTGTGTTCTTGTGAGCAGATCACTGTTGTAGAGCTACTGTTTAGCTCAGGATTCACTCAAGTTGTGTTCCATGTGTAACTGTAACATGTTCTACATGTAAAGCCTGATCACCTTCGTCATTAAAGCGGTCAGATTTTTTTTTTGTTTTAATTGAGGTCGTGAAGGTGTAACCTCGGCTGTTCTTTGAGAGTTTGCAATGACCTTATTCATCCGACCATGACAACTAGTAAGGAAAATTTGTTAAATTAGCTGTATTTTTACCTCCATCACCGAAGGTGAAGGCAGTTATGTTTTCACCCCTTTCTGTTTGTTTGTTTGTTTGTGTACAGGATATCTCAAAAAGTTGTGGACAGGTTCGGTGTGTGACAAGGATGAACTGATCAGATTTTGGTGAAGACCTGGATCCGACTACTTGAATTTTTAAGTGATTCTTCACCATTGAGTGCTCAGGCCCAAAACGATATATAGCACGATATCTCAAAAGATGCAGACGGATTCGAATGAAACTTGGTGGACATGTTGGGTGTGTGACCGCGACAAATTGTTTCGATTTTGGTGAAGATCCAAGTCCGGATCCGACTCCTTGAAATTTTTAAGTCATTCTTCACCATTGAGAGATAGGGCTCAAAAACGATATGTAGCATGATATTTCAAAAATCTATTGGGCTCGATATGTTCTCATGGATCAGGCATTACGGGGCGCAGGTATGCGCTCTACCGAGTGCCCTTCTCGTTCCCACTGAACTTGCTTAAGTTGCACACTATACCTGGTGAAGAAGTGAGGCACTGAAAGCAATGAGTTATTGGCCATGTTCTGCATACTCCCTACGTTGGAGAAACCTCAAATTTTTAATTTCCTTGAAAATCAATTGACATGGGAGTCACAACTGATTTTGTGGATTTCCATTGACGGATGAAATGATCCATCTGCTGCGTGTTATTGTATGCTTATATTAACTGGTATGCTTCACATACATGTGCCTTTGTGTTTTGCAGGGGTGCATACCATGGAGCATCTTCTCAAACCATGGGACTCACCTCACTCAGCACTTGGAAATTCAACTTGCCGACATCGTTTGGCATCCATGTTGTAAGCCATTTCGTCCCAGCATTGCCTTGTATTCTACCATCGACAATCCTCAAAAATACAATCTTATAATAATGAATAATGTTTATTTGGTCTCCCTGAAAATTAACTGTGTGGTCTAATCAGTTATATTACAGATGGAAAAACTGATAATTCCTCTTCCAAAGAATAGTTCTCGCCCCACTCCTCATCCTCTACTCAGCAGCACAGTTTTAGCACAGAAGACAGTTGGACAAACACAAAACCAAATGACAAGTGTTCAATGTGCCACTGTTGAGATCTCATGCAGTTTTTTTTTGTCAGTGAGGTCATGGATAAAATAAAACAGCCAAAATTCAGTCTGCAGCATCCAATTGAGATGACTGCAATATATACACACAGTGGCCTGTAAAAGTATTCACAACCCCACCCCCTTCCCCCCACTAAAGTTTTCACATTTTGATGCCACTTAATAATGTGAATAATTATATTAACAGAGAAAAATCAGATGATTCTCAGTTGCACAAGTATTCAAACCCTTTGCCTAATTATAACTCTAAATCACTTCAGGAGCAAATTATTTGTTTGAAAGGTTACAAAATAAGTTTAATAGGTTTCACCTGTATGTAATCGGTGGTTAAACTTAAAAATGAAGCTTTACCACTTATCTAAGGAGTTTTGAGCTGCAACTCACCTGGTCAACCAACAAGGCAAACATGAAGACCAAGGAGCTTTCCAAAGGAGTCAGACATAAAGTGGTGGAGAAACACTGTTCAGGAGAGGGTTATAAGAAGATTTCAAAGGTACTCATTATCCCTTTGACAGTCCATAGATTGTCCATACAGACGAACAGACAAACAACGACTTTGTGGGACTTTAAACAATAAAGGGGAATGGGAGAATTTGGCACGCGTTCCAGAATGCTAGTGTATGCAGCACACGTTGAACACCAGGGCAGTAAAACACGCACACCCTGTGATGACTGCTGTCACGGCACACGTCATCACGCGTTCATCTCTATTATCCCAATGAATTGAGAGGGGCACTGACTACCCAATCCAATGCATTTCATTACATAATAACCCCTATAAGGAAGGCGCGATTCTTAACGTTCGTTACGGAGATAACTATTCTAAAAGTCTATGTGCTGTGTGTGTTTCAATTTCAGCATGCGGTTTATAAAACAGCAACAATATGTATAAATATATATATATATATATATATATATATATATATATATATATATATATATGTATTACTAAAACTCTCATCTTGTATGTATGTATGTATGTATGTATGTATGTATGTATATTCCCGAAATACAGCCAAAACGGTACACGATGGCGCAAAAAAAAATTGGCCCACCTTACTAACCATTCTCCTGTGGTGTGCAGTATCAAGTTTCGTTCAAATCGCGCAATGAAAAAATTATTAATAAATCAATTCCCAATTCAGTCAAGTACTCTTCGAGAGAATTTGATCAATGCAAACAACCTCAGCGGTAAAGTTGGCTGGAGCTATCGTTTTTTTTTTTCCTTGAAATAATTTATTTTAAAATCTCAAACATTTCATATAGACAAAGAACGATTTATTTTTAAGCATCGCCATTTTGATATAATACTTCCATGTTCATTAATAAATAAAATTGTGTTTAGAAAATTACGCACAATATTTTCTTCAACGTTCTTTTGTCCGTTTTTTTTTTTTCACATTGGCGCGCAATATCAAGTTTCGTTCAAATCGGGCAACGAAAAAAATAATTAAAAAATCAATTCCCGATTCAGTCAAGTACTCTTCGGGATTATTTGATCAATGTAAACAACCTCAGCGGTATAGTTCACTGGAGCTATGTATTTATTTATTTTTTGAAATGAATTTTTTATTAACCGCTGTCACAACGGGAACCCAACGGGTTCACGGGTAATCTAGTATATATTTAAAATATGAGAAGTCCAAATTATGAGTGAACAACTGTCTTGCTAACTTCTCAAAGTTGGGTGCAGACTCTCAACGGAGTTTTGGACTGGGCATATCTTGATAATGGATTAATCAGAGAAACTGAGTTAATGATCCACATTTCCTGCAACCAGGTCATTTCCATGGAGAAAATGAATCGCGAGATGCCTGGTGGTCCACAAATGATACTCCCCAAGCAGGAAAATACACATACATGTCCACCCAAACATCAGCACAGGAGCAGTTATTTATTAGTGTCTGCTCTGTTTACACCAACCCACAGACAATGTGTCCTGATGTGTTCCGGGGAGTTTGGGGAGGGGCTCACTGTCGAGATTCCCCTGTGCAGACGCTGCGGTCTTGCTCCTGTTTGCCAGGTTCACAACCTTCCACATGCCCAACATTCATAGTCACAGTATTATCTTCTTAATTGAAATTGTATGACAATACCATAACATTTGAATAATAATTTGTATTATTGTATTGCTATTATATACAGTATTTATGGGGTTTGGAACTACATAACCGGGAGTATTTAATTGGGAAGAAACCGGTAATGGAGCAATGAAGGACAATGCTAAATCCAAGCTTCAAACTTTCTGAGCCTTGCAGTCTTGCAGCTGAGACTGTGTACCTGTTGCTTTTCTGAGAGCAACAATGCCTGCTTGTTTCTAGGTTCTTGCCATGCCAAGAACATGTACGTGCAGTGCTTTCAAAATGTTCTTGAATCGAGTGTGGGAAAGAAAGTTGCTGGCTTCATCTGCGAACCGATACAGGTAAATCCGATACAGGTAATTAAATACATTAGAAATCTGTGATTACTTAGAAATGAAGCTTTTGGTGTAATCCTGGCACATATCCACTATTGAGTCATATCGAAATACAACTCATCCCCAACCCTTCACTCATAACCCACCCCTCCTACACAACCCCCCCTCCCCCCACCCACTCAAAAGCATTGATTATGTGCATTAGAGACAGGATACATATTTTCAAAACCAACATGCATCTTACAAATACCATAGCATCAAGCATGCCTTCCGACCAACCACTTTCCAAGCTTTCTTTCCCAATTCTCAATTTTCAAAATGCAATTACATTCCAGAACCTATTCATTGATATCATGAGAATCTCATCCCTAATGAGTATGACAGTCATTTTGCCCATTTTGTACAAATGCCGAATACCATACCACTCAAAATAAACTATGTCACATCTTGCTTTCTGTTTGAGGGCATGACTGTAGCAATTCATTATTCTTTCCTGGATCAGTGCCTAGTATCATCTAATATGCCCTCTTTCTGTTGCGACTGTGTACAGGGTGTGAATGGTACAGTGCAGTACCCCAAGGGTTTCCTGAAGGAGGTGTACGATATGGTGCACAGTCGAAGTGGTCTCTGTATTGCGGACGAGGTACGATGCCAGCACAGAGTTGTAGCTGATCATAACAGCCGAATGTTGAAGATTTCCTTCAACAAACAGCAGCTGTGAGGCAGCACTTAGGAAAAAAATAAATAAATAAATAAAGATTGGAACAATCCCTTACTTGCTAAACAAAAACTGGCTTTAATCGTTACAGGTGATCATCTATTTAGCGAGTGTAATGTTTAACCGCTAAGCATTCTGATCTTGCGTCAAGCAAACTAATTTGGTGGAGCATGAGGAAGAAAGCGATACCAGAAAGGTGCAGAGATAATGTACCGGCGTGAAAAGACCAATCTCTTCTAAATTATGGAAGGAGTGCACTATGGATCGGCCTTGAATCCATATTTGTATCACTCTGCTTATCGCCGGTCAATACGTCCCACGAGTAGAGAGAACCGCCTTGGAACATGGTGCTGGCAGATGATAGTGTCTTGGTCACGAGGTGTCATGCACCTTGTTCTGGAACAAAGCATATTGAGGGTAATCAAAACAAAGTGAACAGATGGTGTGCAGATTCAACAGAAGTGAACGAGGAAGTACAGATCATGTCTGCCATTGGAGGCCAGCACTGTCAGAAGCCCAGAACCTCAAGTACCTAGGCTGTGTATATTTGTATACCTTGGCGAGGCTCGTATGAGAGCTAACACAGAACGCACAGCAAGGGGGTTATGAGACAAGAGGGGCGGGAGTGGGAAGGACAAAACAGTGGGGAACAGAGACATTAGGAGATCTGTGGAAGGGAGAGGGATGGGGTGGGGAATATGGGGTATACAAGATGGGCACAACAGGGACTTTCAGGAAGGAAAGCAGGGAATTTGAAGGAGGTGGGTTTGGGGTGGATTAATTGGGGTAGAAAAGATCTTGGATTTGAATGGGGGACGATAAGAGGTGGTGGTGAACAGCTGTTTTGAAGGCCTGGAGGGAAGAAGGGGGTTGAAAAACAATGGCAGTGTAGAACAATGGCAAACTGGAATAGTAAGTAATTCCACCCGACATAAAGATTTTTTTTTAAAGAAGTTGGGAGAGGAGGGAGGGGGAAGGGTATAGAACAAAGATTCAATTCCAAATTGATTCTTCCGACTGAGGTGCATGGGGAGGACCAGCGAGAGTAACTTCCATAAATGAGGACAGAAAATTGGGAACGGTAATGTCCACCAGCAAATGGGAAAGCTGACTTTGCAATGTCCCCTATGAAGGACAGCATACTCAATGATGCCACACCCTGCCTGCAAAGCACCAGGATGGCATGTTGTAGTCTGACCTGGAAACAAACTCAGACCAGCCAACTCCAAGGCAAGTACACCACCCCATTCAGCCCATACATATGGTAATGATAGATATAGGATTCACTTTTTAATGCTGAATTGTGCTACACCTGTCCATCTCAAAATATGGATTAGACAATGCAGGCCTTGCGTTATATGGCAGCATTACGTGCAGAAGTAACTCAAGATGCTGTTCTTGTTGAAGTTGTTTGTTGTTTTTTTTTTTCCTCTGCAAAAAACAAACAAAATAAAACAATCCCAGGTACAAACAGGTTTTGGAAGGTTGGGTAGTCACTTCTGGGGTTTCCAGTCCCACGGTGTGATGCCAGACATCGTTACTATGGCTAAAGGAATTGGCAATGGCTTTCCACTGGCTGCAGTAGTCACGACCAGAGGTAAGTCATTTACCCATCCTCAAGATTCTTTATTGTCTTCCTCTTGTGCTTCTGTTGCTTGGAATATTCACTTTCCCTTCGGCGTTGTTCAATTAATTTATTTAGATATCTCTCTATCTCTCTCTCTCTCTCTCTCTCTCTCTCTCTCTCTCTCTCTCTCTCTCTCTCTCTCTCTCTCTCTCTCTCTCTCTGCAAGAAACATTTATGGCTTACCAGTATAAACAGAATCCATAACTTGTGACATCCAAATAGTGGAGGTAAGAGAGAGACAGACAGACAGAGATAGTGACGTTTCCTCTCTTGCAGAGATTGCTGATAATATTGGACAAGCAAAGCATTTTAACACGTTTGGAGGGAACCCACTGTCCTGCACGGTTGGGTCTGCTGTGCTCGACGTGAGTGGTGGTTAATTCTGATCTTGGATAGCACCTGCTGAAACGTTAAATAATGTATGTGGTCAAAGCAATGGAGAAGCAAAATACGAGGGAATACAAGCAACACAGCAACACAAACTTGGCCTGGACAAGCAATACAGACTGATCTATCAAGGTGACAATTTAAGGTGAAATGCATAAACAATGTCAAAAGAAATTCAATTTGTTCAAAGGCCCAATTGTAAAAGTCTTTTGTTGTCAATACCTACACCACCGAAGATGGACGGAAGTTTTGTATTCACTCCCGTTTGCCTGTTTGTTGCGTGTGAAATAGAGGATTCGTAAGTATATTCGTTTGTCTGATGTGTTATTCTGTCTGTTTGTCAATCGCCTATAAAGTTGCATTTTACTCCAATCTTCACAAGACTCAACCACCTGGAAGAGGTAGTCACAAGCAGGAAGCCTATCGTTTTTGTTCAACACCATGTTAACTTGTATAAATAGCTTGCATGGCATTTTGTGGACAACCCTAACCTGAAGTCAAAAAATAAAATAAAATCGCACCCGTGTCTGAAAGAAGCAAAATGCAGTTTGGCATTTCCTTCGCATGATGCTAGGCAGCGAGAACTCCTCCTTGTGTCAATTCAGCATCTGCATCCCTTAAAAAAAATGTCAGGTCAGGTCAGATCAGATCTGTGACTTGCTACAGGTACCATGTAAACTTGTACTAATCTGTTCCATGGTCGGGTTGTCAACAACTAAACCATCTCCCCCACCAAGTTTCCTGGTGAGGAGGGTGTATGATATGGACACCCAGCAGGATTAAAAACAAAACCTGTCAAAGGGCGGAGGAGCTCCTTGTGAGCCAACGGCCATCCATATCTAGTGCCCAACTGTGTCTGCGGACGTCCTCCTGCAGTTGGGTTACCTTTTTATTAGCAGGTTGGTGGCACGATTTGCACTCCGGCCACAGTAAAACCCTTAATTTTGCAAAACATACAAAAAGCGAAAAGAAATCTGAAAACCCACTCCGTGGGAGTACCTCCTGTGCAGCTGCACTCCACAGGGCAGCTCACCGGATGACGGGATTGGGGCGAAGCCTTCAGGACCCTCAGTCTTTGATGAAAGGAGAGAAACCATGGGGTAACTTCCTGCATCAGATTGCAGTAGTGTGTGGGGGTGGTGCTGAGGTGTCATCCACCAGACGGCGGTCTCTTTGGGTTAACCTGAGGCGGTCCCTTCCAGTTGGTACCTGGAATGTCCTATCCCTAAGAGTCTGTTATCATCTGAGTTCAAGTGTTTGTACATTTGTATTGCAGCTCTCTCTGAGGTTCGGAGACCGGATTGTGGCGAGATAATGGTTGGTGGTTACAGCTACTATTGGTCTGGTCGCTCTGATGGTTACCATGCCAAGGAGTTACTGTAGCTGTGTCCAATAAGCTGACTCCAATGATAATTGAGGTAACAGCAGTCAACGAGCGTTTTATGAGACTAAGGATTCGTCACTCCTTGGGTGTCGTTTCCCTGGTTTTTGTATATGCTCCGACTGTGGCGAGTGATCTCACTGTGAAGGAAGTATTTGTGCCACACTCGAGTATGTGCCTGATCAGTGCCCTGGGGAGAGATACTCTTCTAGTCTTTGGGGATTTCAATGCATCGACTGGAACTGATAGGGATGGTTATGAGATGTGTGTTGGTCCCCATGGGTCTGGAACTATGAACCAGAATAGCACTAAGTTCCTTGACTTTGCAAGAAGTCATGGACTGAGGGTGGCTGGTTTATGGTTTCAGTGCACACAGGCTCATCGCTGGACTTGTTATTCCAATACTGGTGGTGTGGTAAAGGAGATTGACCACGTGCTTGTTGATGGTCGCTGGAGGATGATCCAGAACTTCAGGGTCTACCAGAGTGCTCAGTTCCTCAATACTGTCCACAGGCTTGTTGTAGCAACTCTGAAGTTGCAGTGTAAATCTGGGAGAATGGTACCATCCCAGCCTAGGCTGGATGTTTGTAAACTCAAGGATGGAGGGTAGCTGAGGAGTTTGCGAACAGGCTGAGTGGTGATTTGGGGGGGGGGCTGAGTGCTTTGGGGAATCCTGAAGAGTTGTGGAGTGCCTTCAAGACCACCGTCCTTGATGTTGCCGGTGGATGTCTTGGAACTCTCCATCGGGCAAATAAGAATTATGTCTCTTAAGGGACACTGGATACCATTGATCAGTCATAGGGCTTGGCTGAATGGCAGAGCTGAGCTGTTCAGGGAACTGAGGCTTAAAACTGTATGTGCGCTGAGGGTAGACAAGGCGGCCTATGTGTGAGGAATCTGTGAGGGCATCGAGAATCACCTGTGTTCAAGTGATCCTCATCCTGCTTACAGGGGAATTTCACATTGCATTCATCCAAGCGCATCCCTCGGTGTACTGCAGTTTGAATGGAGGGTGGTGGGCTCTTGACAGAGGAGTCTGAAGTGAAAGCCCGCTGGGCCTGTTACTTTGTGTGGCTGTACCAGGCTGATCCACCAGCTGTGAAGTTGGATGCCAGGGGTATTACAATCCCTATTGCTGACCCTCCAATCAACTGCAATCCTCCTTCCCTTGTAGAAACACAGGCTGCGGTGAACCGGTTGAAATGGGATAAAGCTCCAGGGATGTGTGGCATCCATGCTGAACTTCTCAAGGCTGGTGGAAATGCAGCACTCATGACGTTGCATGCAGTTCTGTGGTCTTCCTGGAACACAGGCATCATCCCCACTGAATGCAAGAGGGGCCGCCTGGTTGGCCCTCTCTGGAAAGGGAAGGGTGATTCCCAGGACTGCAACAACTACCGAGGGGTGACGCTGCTTTCAGTGCCGGGTAAGGTCTTTGCTTAGTTCTTGATAGTGTTCTTGATCAGGTTCGCCACCATCTACTTGAGCACCAGCGCCCAGAGCAGTCAGGCTTTACACGAAAGAGCTCAACGATTGACTGTATCCTTGCTCTTCGGGTCCTCACTGAACGCAGATGAGAGTTTCGGCAGGGGCTGCTTGTAACCCATGTTGATTTCTGTAAAGCATTTGATTCAGTGAATCGGGATGCCCTCTGGAGGATACTTGGTCTTCGTGGAGTGCCACCAAAACTGATCATCTGATGTCTGAACTGTACTCTGGAACGAAGAGTGCTGTGAGTTGTGATGATACTAATTTCCAGTTGTTACTGGAGTTTGTCAGGGGTGTGTTCTGGCCCCCACATTTTCAGAGCTTGTATGGACTGGATTCTGGGGAGGATGTCAGAGAGATCAAGCTGCGGTGCATCATTTGGGAATGTCAAGATCTATGACCTTGATTTCGCTGATGATGCAGTCATCTTTGCGGTGACTCTAAATATCCTTTTGGGGGCCCTCGAGGTGTTGAATGAGAAGCCAGAGCCACTGGAATTACAGGTTTCCTGGGTCAAAACTAAGATCCAGGCTTTCAATGACATCTTGGATGCTGCTGTCTTGTCTGTACCTGTTTGTGGTGAGGATGTTGAGGTCGTGGAGAGATTCACTTACCTTGGCAGTGATATTCATGTCTTGACTGGATATGAGCTCGAGGTCAATAGACGTCTGGGTCGGGCCGGGGAGTCATGGATTCACTGGATCATGGGGTGTGGGGTTGCCGATACCTGTGCGGGAAGACGAAAGTCCGAGCCTTCAGGTCCTTGGTGCTTCCAAGTCTTGCTCTATTGATGTGAGACTTGGACTCTGACCAGGGATCTGAGAGGGTGACTTCATTCCTTTGGTACCACGTCTCTTCGGATAATCCTTGGCTATATCTGGTCGGACTCTGTGTCCAACGAGCAATTACAAATGAGATTTGTTACCTGCATAGTCTGCGAGCGTCAGCTGCGGCTGTATGGACATGTGGCTCATTTTCCTGACACTGATCCTGCTCACCAGATTCTCTCAGCGAGGGAGTCTCGCGAGTGGAGGAGCCCAATGGGCCGACCACGTGCCTCTTGGTTGCAGCAGGTTGATCAGCATCTCAAGGAGATGGGGATGGGCCAGGCATCTGCCTGGGGGATGACCAGACAGAGGCCCCTGAAGTACTGGCGGAAAGTGAACACAGCGACGCCCTGCTCCGGCGCATGCTCCCATACCTAGCCTGATGCCTGGATATGAAATCTTCTAAATAATTAAAAAGAAAACCCCCCCAAAAAACAAAATATTCTGCTTCCCCAAATAATCAACGACATGATGCAATAAAACCTCACAACTGCAAAGTGACCTGATACTGTGCCATTTTCATCTTCTTGCTCGACCACATGTTTCCAGCATGGTCCATTTAACAACAGCACAAATCTCCACTGATTAAAGTTTGATGTCTGTGAAGGTGATTGACGAGGACGGGACACAGGCGTGCTCTGCAGAGATGGGAACGCGGCTCATGCAAGCTCTGGCGAAGCTCCGCGAGGAGTTCTGGGTGGTCGGAGATGTTCGTGGAAAGGGGCTCATGATCGGATTGGAGCTTGTGACAGACAAGGTATGGGTACGAAGTGTTAAAAGAAAGCAGAAAGGTAATTAAACTACCCAGTTGCATAGCTTTTAAAATCTTTCTATTTCCATTGTTGAAATTTTTAACAATAAATGCGATTTATTATTTATCTTTTTTTGTGGCAATTTTTCAAACTGCATCTTTTCTCAACATCTTCAAGATGAATGGTAGGTCTGAGGTCCCTTTTATTAACCACTTCCAACAGGAGAGTCGAACTCCCTTGCCCAGGGAAGAGGTTGCTGGAATTGCGCAAGACGTCATGGAAGCTGGAGTGTTGCTGGGTACAGGTGGCAATCACAACAATACCCTGCGGATCAAACCGCCAATGTGCCTCTCCGAACAAGATGTGGACTTTGCTGTTGCAGTGCTTCACCAGGCGCTCACAAGACATGCCGCTCGACATTAACAATCAACGAGATAGCACGGGACTTCAGGGATAATCTATCTCCCATAATGATTACCGTCACTGGACACAATATTTTTATTTTTGCTCTGAATACATGAGACTTTTATTGTCATTAAAAATAATTTAAAAATTGAAATATATATATATATATATATATATATG
>BROF01005785.1:28955-45727 GCA_024346535.1 Eptatretus burgeri | reverse complement strand
TCTTCTAAAATGCTCCACACATGCGTACATGTGAACAAAAATGTAAAAAACGACATGTGGCCATATCTCAAAAACTTGACCTGATTGAACAAAACTAATGTGAGTTTTGGATTCAGCACATCAGATTCATCCTAAATCAGCTTAAAAAATGCAGACAACAAATTTGTTGTTGACCAGTGTTATAACTATATGGGCGATGCATTCATTATTGGTGTAATAGATTATAACTAGAACAGCACTCGGTAGTGAGAGTGCATACTCCACCAGGCTGAACAGTTTACGTTTTGTATCCCACTAATGGGCCAGATCTGCATCCGGACGTAAACCAAAATCGAATCGGTTTGCTGTTGTCACCTACCCAACTCGTCCACCAAGTTTGGTCATAATCCGTCCGCAAAGTTTTGGGATATCTTGCGATATCGTTTTTAGTCATATCTCTCAATGGTGAAGAATCACTCAAAAATTATCGTATCTGGATCTTCACCAAAGGTGAATCAATTCATCCTTATACATCCAACCTGTTCACCAAGTTTTGTTTGAATCCGTCCATAACTTTTTGAGGTATCCTGCTCACAAACAGACAAATAGGGGAGAATACATAACCTCCATCCACCTTGGGTGGCAGAGGTAATAATATGAGTTCCCTTGCCAGGAACTTCAATGCAGGAGGAAGCCATTAGGCCAGCCCATCAAGCTTACACTATTATTTCCAACTTATGATTGATTTTATCCATGCTCTATCTTTTATAATTGCTGAATGTCAAGCAAGGAAGCAACACACACAATTTTTAGTCTTTGGTATGACTTAGCCAGTGTTATGAACCACTGATTTCCCAGACTCAGAGTAGACACTCCAACCATTACACTATTGAGGCTGGTAAGAAAATTTCGATATTGAAAATAATAACACTAGCCTGTTTTGGACTACACTATCTCTTTCGTAACACGTTTTGAACACCCATCATATATGAAAAAGTTTAAGTGGAAAAAAAAACATTGGCAATATCTTGCTTTACTTCACTGGAATCCTTTTATCTCTACCACTACAAAATTTAATTTATACTCTATTACTTAAAATATTCATTTAAAATGCTACCACTATACATGATACCAGTTCTGCATTTTCCGAATGATGTCCCGTCGTGCTTTGGCATGTAAGTGGGTTTTTATACCACTACAAAATAATATCAACAGAAAGAGCAATCAAAGATTTCAGACCCTCACCAGAACTTATTTTGTGTGTCAAATAAATGGAAGAATCAAATAAATGAAAGGTCTTAGATTGCAAATGAAAGATCTAAATGGTCTAGTTGAAAAGGTGTAAAGGTCATAATATGTAAAGGTCTAAATGGGTCTTATAGGTCGAACTGTCAAAGGGCTCTATGGGGTGTAATTTAAGGACTAAAGGGTCAGAATTGTCGAAAGGAGTCTGTCTAAAGGGTCTTAAAACACATTAAAAAGGGTCTAAAGATCAAAGGGTATTAAAAGGTCTGAAGGTCGAAAGGCCGAAGCCCTAAAGGGTAGAAAGGCGTCTAAGGGGTCTTAGAGGTTCTACAGGGTTTTAGGGGTCTTAAGGGGTCTTAGGGTTCCAAAGGTTGGATTATATATATTTAATTATACAGTATACAGAAATCAGAACATTAATCTGAACACAAACCTGCAACTTAGCAGTACTTTGGCTCTGAATTTGGGAAATTGTATAGAGTCTCATCAAAATTGTAAGGCTTCAGTCTCTCTGTCAGTCAAACAAAATTGAAAGTCATTCCAAACAGGAAAGTTACTGTTTTTGGGGATGTCATAAGGACACAAACAATGTGCATGAGGAACTAATGTAATATATTAAATAAGTTGGTGCAAAAGAGGGTGTATCATCAGCAGGAAACCTCTGATTCAATTTTTTTCTACAACCTTTAAAACTTTCATTATTTCAATAAAATTATATATTTTAACACTGTAAAACACAAATCACCTTGTTTGCATTTCCAAAAACCTCCAGTTTCGCAGTACTGTCTGACCCGCTATTCATGGATTCACAATTCGCAGACCCCGCGTATTTGCGGTTTATAAGCTGCGACCTGCTTCGACATTCATGGCTCTGTGATTTACATATTCACAAGTTTTTTTTTTGTTTGTTTTTTTCATGTTTTTGCGGTTTTTCGCGGGCGTATTCACAGTTTTTAGTTGGCATGTTCACGGTTTTTCATGGAATTTTTGATTTTTCCCTCATGAATCACAAATCGCCAGGAACCTATCTCCCCTTTTTTCATTGAAACAATGCCCCGACATTCGCTGATTTGACATTCGCAGCATTTTTCAGGAACGTATCCCCCGTGAATCGTGGGGTCCGACAGTATATACTTGGGCAAAATTTTACGGCATCTCGACCAATCAAATTTGCTGTGCACTCTGAGGGATAAGTGATGGACCAGCGGGGTGAGTGATGGACCCGTGTGGAAAGCCATGGCCCAGTATGGCGAGCCAGGTACCTGTGAGGCAATTTACAATGGTGAATTGTGGTGTGAGTTAGGAATTTGTTGCCTATCCAGTTCTTTGGATTAAAATGTATAAAGTACAATGGAAATCATATCACCTCAGCTTCCAGACTAAATATCGCTCGACCCCATCAATATGAGAGAAGTAGATTATAAAGCATAATGAAGCTGGTACATCCTGTTAAAGAGTGCAACAGTTTGAGTTTCATCATAAATTAACTTGAGAGCTCCAGGAAAGTCAAGGAACATGGCCAAACACTCTTGGCTTCCACCAAGCACTGCACTGTACTGGGAAATTACTTGGAAATCCAATCTGTAATGAGAAATTGCTTCAAAAATGAAAAGTTATCTGTTCTAGTTCACGCTTACCATGACAATAAAAATGGGGGTACATCCCTTCAAGTCACGTCTTGTGCGTTGGCCCAGATTTTCTTCTGATTCTATGGGGAGACAAACCCAAGAAAAGACAAGCAAACTACCAATGAGCTATCCTGCCACTGACAACGCTGTCAATAAGTTCCACATTGCAGATACAATAATAGTACAGGCATTTTAGCAGAAATATTTGGTCAACCTCCCACAAATTGCAACAAAAGCAAACTCAACAGATTTTGATTCCTGGATATGTGCTCAGTGACAGAAAAAAAGACCTAAGGGATCTTCCGGGGGGAAAGTCCTGAAATCATGGAAATCCAATATGGCCACCACCCGGCTTCGGGGAAAATGAGAAAATTGGAAAGATTGATATTTTAATATGTAAATATATGCTTTTCTGCATTCTAATTGCTTCTAGTTATTGTCAGTATATTGATATACAAGAATAATTATAAAAAAGTGAAATGTATTGAGGGTAAAATAAAAAATTATAGCTTTTTTGTCCAAAAAATGTCAATTTTTGTCCCGAAAAAAATATATTTACCTGATACTGATTTTGGCTACTGGACAAAAAAAAAAGAAACATTGAAGACACAAGATGAAATCAAGTCTATGGCAATACAATATAATTATGTAAATCATTGAAACATGACAAAATTCACAATTCCACTCGGGGAAATCACATCTGCCTGACGAAGGTTTCGAAATGAAAATGAAAATTCGCATTAAACTCAGAAACTACATCCATTATAACTTACTATACATGTTGAGAAAAATGAAGTGTATTAAAGTTAGAACTCGACAATGTCATCATCATCCTCATCATTGTCACATGGAGTGTTTGTGCAGCCAGAGCCCCTGCAGTTTCCACAAGCTGGAGTGCACTCAATGTTGTGCTTCTTGCATGTGCATCTCATGGTGCTACATTCAGCCTGGCAGTTGCACCTAATGACACGTAACATCTTTTCAGGAGCTGGAGCTATTGATGTCTGAAGTGGCACAAAACCCTCGTCACACTTCTGCCAACCCCAGTCGGTCGGAAGAAGTTCATCTGCACATCCCTTCCATTCTTGGACTTGCAGATACATGCTCAGGCTGTGATACTTTGCTGCTTCTGATGTTGGTGGTAACATCTGTGGTTGCACGTGAGAGGAGCTCCAAGCCACCTTGTCCCAGTACCGCTGATACCAGAGGGTGTCCAGGGTGTCAGTTGACTTTCTGTTGTAGATTATCACCAATGTTTTTTCTCCTGCATCTGCCACATCACATACGGAAGCTGGATATGTATCAAAAACCTTGGCCTGCTCACGGAATGTGTTGTTTGCTTTGAACTTTTTGAGGGAAGCTCCCTTTCCAATCCCATGAAGACGAAATGTCGGGTCGCACCCAAGAACTGAATGTAGAAACAGCATGTGCTTGCATATGTCTGTACCAATCATTTTATTTGTAGCCTTGATGCTCTAGATGCGAGGCTTCTTCGTGTTCTTCTCTGGCTCGGGACAAAAGAAGAAGTCATGGGATTCTAAGCTTGCATGGTAGCATAGGAGGACGACGAGGTCTGTGTCATCACCAACAAACACAGTGTTGGTGACAGTAGCAGACTGCACGGCCTTCAGTACAATCAGGAGATCAGCATCCCCTGAGGAATGGTGTGTCTCACAGTTCTTCTTCTGAAGCTCTTCATTCAACATACAAATGAATCGCTGTTTATTCTGCCTTTTGGCAAGAAACTGTTCCTTCTTCATTGTGAGACGCATGTCAGCTGTAAATGTCACAGTCGTGCCAGCATTCCCTTTAGACTGTCTCTGGTGTGTCATGTCCTTCGTGTTGGTACTCTCATAACCATCAAACACGACTATGGCATCTCCGTACTTCTTCGTTACATAATCAGTGTACTGGTGGCATGTCTCTGTATGTAGATCCACAAGACCTTGGAATGCGTTGAACAGGTGCCCCGCCATCCAAAACATACTGTTGCCCATAATTGGGGATATCAGCTGGGACATTGGATCCAAGAAGATCCCAGATGGCATCAGCAAAGACTGGCTTGTGTGCTTCTCGGAGCTGAAGAGAGGAATCGAAGAGGGCTGGTGGATAGCTGCACAGTTCATATTTTAAGGGCAACTCCAGTTCTTCTGCTGTCTGTGCAACAGTGATCAGTCTCTGGAAGAGGAGTTGTGGGTCAACCTGGACTTGTTCTCCCTCAATCTTGACAGATGACTTCATGCCGAGGGTGACAACTTGGTCTTTCCTCTTAAATGTGTACTCGGCAGGTGTTTTCCCATCCAGAGATTTCAATATTTTGGCTCCTACAGCATGTGCTGTATCGACGTTGACGGTGGGGTGTGCATGAACTCCAATGGCAATGTTCCTCAGACGTGGGTCACTACTGAATGGATTATGTTCCTGTAAATACTGAAAAGATGATAGTGTGTCCTTTCCAGTCACGAGATTGTCTTGTCTTGGTCATGTCCTTCTTCTGCTCTCCAGTGTTGTAGTTCACACCTGTGAGCTCCTGCATTGCCTGGTTTATTTCTGCACAGGCAGGCATTGATAGTAGCCATACCAGCCGTTGTTGCTCTGTCATTCCTCGCCCTCGTGTGAGCCCCCCGCTGGTCTACAAACTGCTCATCAGAACTTGTTCGATGATCAGGTCAGATGAAAGACCTGCCCACAGGTGATCACTTCGTCGAACCACATGGAACCCCTCATCAAAACGTTGTTGGGCATTGGGATGTTGAGTTTTAAGGTTGGACATCTGCTGCAGATACACCCTCACAAATTTGGCATACAGGTTGTGACCCGAGGCTGCCAGTTAAGGCAGCATTTCCTGGATGGCCTGTAGATGTAGTGCCTAGTTCCCAGTGCGCTCTGCCGGGATGTATTTGCGTAGAATGTCAAGCATGTCCATATACTGAACCCAGTGCTGAAGTTCTGGAAGATATCTTTGCAGACTCGGCATGCTTCTGAAGGTGGACTTTGATTCGTTTCAAGACATCAGACTTGCATACTTCTTCCACAGACTGGAATTGGCAGAAGTGTGACGAGGGTTTTGTGCCACTTCAAACATCAATAGCTCCAGCTCCTGAAAAGATGTTACGTGTCATTAGGTGCAACTGCCAGGCTGAATGTAGCACCGTGAGATGCACATGCAAGAAGCACAACATTGAGTGCACTCCAGCTTGTGGAAACTGCAGGGGTTCTGGCTGCACAAACACTCCATGTGACAATGATGAGGATGATGACGACATTGTCGAGTTCTAACTTTAATACGCTTGATTTTTCTCAACATGTATAGTAAGTTTATAATGGATGTAGTTTCTGAGTTTAATGCGAATTTTCATTTTCATTTCGAAACCTTCGTCAGGCAGATTTGATTGCCCCGAGTGGAATTGTGAATTTTGTCACGTTTCAATGATTTACATAATTATATTGTATTGCCATAGACTTGATTTCATCTTGTGTCTTCAACATTTCTTTTTTTTGGATCCAGGAGCCAAAATCAGTATCAGGTAAATATTTTTTTTCGGGACAAAAAATTGACATCTTTGGACAAAAAAGCTATAATTTTTTATTTTACCCTTAATACATTTCACTTTTTTATAATTATTCTTGTATATCAATATACTGACCAGAACTAGAAACAATTAGAATGCAGAAAAACATATATTTACATATTAAAATATCAATCTTTACAATTTTCTCATTTTCCCCGAAGCCGGGTGGCGGCCATATTGGATTTTCATGATTTCAGGACTTTCCCCCTGGAGGATTCCTTCGGACTTTTTTCTGTCACTGAGGACATATCCAGGAATCAAAATCTGTTGAGTTTGCTTTTGTTGCAATTTGTGAGAGGTCATCCGACATTTTGACTGTAGTATAACCTGTAACTAGAGTCTACGAATCAAATGAAGTCACAGAAACTGTTGCAATGTGGCAAAGTTTAGCCAATGAAAAATAAATCTGATTACCAATTGTGACGAGCAGGGAGGGGCCTAATCCAATGCAATATATTCATTTCACAGAGAGTGAAAGGTATATATTTGGAATCATCATTCACGGGGTGGGGGAAGCTGCTTTGTTAAATTGCTCCTTGCAGGTGAAAATGAAAATTCCATTTTTCGTACAGGGATGTTTCAGGTCCTTTGTGAGGAATGAGTTGAAAACAATGTAGGTGGCGCAAACCTCATGGGTAATTATGTGCTTGTTGGGCAATCCCGTGCACTGCAATCCCATTACACTTGATCTCGGAATTTAGGTGAGGATAAGATACGAATGAAATATTTGCCTCTGAAACCAGAGGCTGGAGTGGTCATATTGGATGTTTGTAAGGTTCATTATTTATCTTTATTTGTTTGGTTATTCATGCAAGGTGTGTGTGTGTGTGTGTGTGTGTGTGTGTGTGTGTGTGTGTGTGTGTGTGTGTGTGTGTGTGTGTGTGTTTGGCAAGGCAAGAAGGTGCAATTGCTTTAAATGTTTGCAGCTGCAGTAGAATCTTCTGATAATTCAGAGGTATCCCGTTTACCGTTGAGCCGTCTTATGTGGGTTTGATTTCTGATACTACTCGTAGTAATAGGTGTCCACAACCATCCTTGACCATGTTGTGGAACCTTGACCTAGGGAGGACCTTGTGCCAATGAGATGAAAAAGGACTCCACTGAAAGTCCCGGTCAACACAAAGTTCAGGATAATATTTTCGTGCTCATTATCTTCTATGTTGTTATTGTGCAACACTGGCAGCAATTGTGCCACACTGCTGACATGCTGCGTGTGATAGAGATTAGAGATGGTGCAAGCCTAATTTTCAAGAGCTTGAGCTGAGAAAAGCTTTCAAACAAATACAGCCCAAGCCAGTGTTTCTTCCTGGTAAATAATTTTGCACAAATTATTGGGAAATGGATTCGGGATTCCTGCCTTTTCCTGTTTTTTTTTTTGTGTTTTTTTTTAGTTTGGGCTCAAACCCTCTCTTGTGGAAAGTGTCGATGTTCTTGCATCTGTGCAGTATGTACCTCCTTTTCCAACACTAAGGAACGACTCATCAACTTGTATTTTTATGGCCTTCAAAGCCATCCCACAACCAAGTTGATGAAATCGGAAATGTGTGCAATGGTAAAAGTTTCATACAAAGTTACATGATGATTGGATGGAAAATGCGGCCGGTGTTTAAAAATCCTTTTTCAAAAAAACAAATCCTTTTTCTGCAGGCATGGATTGCAGGGAACTGATTCATCATGCAGCAGGAACTTTTCTTCCCATGCTTTTTTCTTCTGTCCTCACTTTTTCAACTTTATTCGCTTTTAAGTTACTTTTCTCTGCAACTGCTTGATTAATTGACACGAAACTTTCAACATTGGGACGCCAACCCACAGATATAAAAAAAACAAACAAAGTTACATGATTATTGGATAGAAAATGCGGCTAGTATTCCCAAAAAATCCATTTTCTGTTGGCATAGATTGCAGGGTGTTTCCCGTACAAGGAATAAACAAACAAGGAATAAACAGCCTCAACCTCGCTTCACTTACCCTCAGCTGAATGAGCTGTCGGATTGATTGTTTACACCAGCGCGGTGCTTCACAAAGTGCTCCTTGCCTTGGATTTATGTCAAGCTTGGTGTCGCATCGGTTGGCATTAGTTGGTGGACGTTAAAGCTCCTATGGTGTCGTTCAAGTAAAAGGAGTTGAATTATCACCAGCATCCGACACAAAATCCGGATTTAACACAAAACTACAAGCTCTTTATTTTCAAACCCAATAATAATAATAATAATAATAATAACAATAGTAACCATTCCTTTCACACCATTGTGCACATAGGCAGCAGTTTCATTGGCCTGGATTGGGTGCCATTCTGATGTAAGATACTTGAATGGTTCATTGTTCCCAATAAGTTGGTATTCATTTTGCTGACCTCAGAAGAATGACAGGCTGAGTCAATGCACCTGGTATTATGCATGGCAGGCATAACCAGGACTTGAATTCAGGACCTTAAGATTTTCAGCCAGCCACCTTAACTATTAAACCACCACCAGGCTTTCAGACCCTTTAACACAAAGAAGATATATATATATATATATATATATATATATATATATATATATATATATATATATATATATATATATGTATATGTGTGTGTAACATATTTATGTTGAAGGCTCCAGTTAGTTCAACCGAGGATGAAGGTGTGGAGGTTGAAAGAGGAGACAGTGAAGGAAGCATTAAGAGAGAGGCTGAGTATGGTTGAGGATGATGTGGTTGAGCTTGAAAGTGGTTGGATGTCAATGAAAGATAGTCTATTGGGAGCTGTTGGTGAGGTATGTGGATGGACAATAGGACCACCGAGGCACTCAGAAACATGGTGGTGGGGTGATGAAGTTGGAAAGACGATTGAAGACAAGAGGAAGAAGTTCAAGGAATGGCAAAAGGCAAAGGGTACGGTGGAAGAAGAGGCAGCACATCAAAGTTAAAAGGTCGCCAAGAAGGCTGCAAAGAAAGAGGTTGCAAAGGCGCAGGAGGCCCATAGGAAAATGTTCGGAGAACGCTTGGATTCAGAAGAGGGTAAGAGAGCGGTATTCAGGATTGCAAAGCAGATAGCGAGAGAGAGGTTTGATGTGACGGGGGTGAGTTGCTTGAAGGATGAAGTGGGACAAATCGTTGTGGACTCAGATGGAATTAAAGGAAGAAGGAAGAGATATATGGAAAGGCTGTTGAATGTAGAAAATGAATGGGATAGCAACATCGAGAGTAACCCAGTTTTAGGACCAGCTGAGAAGATAACTGAGAAGGAAGTTGAGGAAGCTACAAGAGCAATGAAGAGTAGAAAAGCAGGAGGGCCGACGGGAGTTGTGGGAGATATGTTGAAGGCAGCGGGAAGTTGGGGTGTGAAGAGAATGACAGATCTGTAATCTGGTGGTGAAAGAAGGCCGCATTCCAGTGGATTGGGAACTGAGTTCCCTCGTCCCTCTGTACAAGGGGAAAGGTGACCCTCTGGACTGTGGCTCCTATAGAGCAATAAAGTTATTGGAGCATGGAATGAAGGTATTGGAAAGGGTGTTGGAGAAGAGGATAAGGAAGAAGGTAAAGATTGACGAAATGCAGTTTGGATTTATGCCAGGAAGAGGAACGACAGATGCAATTTTTATTGTAAGGCAGTTGAGGAGAAGTACATGGAGAAGAGGAAGAAGTTGTTTTTGGGTTTGTTGTTCTGGAGAAAGCATTTGATAGGGTTCCACGTGAAGTTATGACATGGGCATTGAGGAAGTTAGGAGTGGAGGAATGGTTGATCAGAATAGTAATGGCAATGCACGAGAGAGTGCGCACAGCTGTAAGGACGAAGGACGGGAACAGTGGTGAGTTTGAGGTGAGGGTAGGAGTGCACCAGGGGTCGGTACTAAGTCCACTTCTATTTGTAGTTGTGATGGAGGTGCTGGCTCGGAGGGTAAAGGAGGGTTTACTGTGGGAGCTGCTGTATGCAGATGATCTGGTGTTGATTGCAGAATATGGATGGACTGAAGGAGAAGATGAACAAGTGGAAGGAATGTATGGAGGCAAAAGGTTTGAAGGTGAATATCGGAAAGACGAAGGTGATGGCAAGTGGTAAAGCATGTGGTGAGGTGGAAAGGACTGGGAAGTGGCCATGTGCTGTGTGCAGGAAGGGTGTCGGAGTGAACTCCATTCAGTGTACAATGTGTGCTGAATGGGTTCATCGAAAATGTAGTGGGGTGAGAGGGTCATTAACCAGTGTGGCAGCTACATTCAAGTGTAAGGTGTGCATCGAGGGAGCAGCAGATGAAGGAATTGTTGAGTTGGATCTTGGAGATGGTGCGAAGCTGGAAGGGGTGAAAACATTTTGCGATCTCAGAGACATGCTGAATGGAGAAGGTGGATCAGACTCTTCGACGGTTGCTGGAGTAAGATGTGCATGGAAGAAGTTTCGGGAACTGAGTGTCGTTGAAGCTGAAGGGAACGGTGTATGCTACATGTGTGAGGAGTACGATGATTTATGGGAGTGAGACATGGGTACTGAACATGGAGCAGCAACAAAGGCTGGAAAGGGTCAAAATGCGAATGGTTCGGTGGATGTGCGGTGTATCGTTGAGAGAGAGGAAGACAAATGATGACTTGCGGAAGATGATGGGAATAGAGTCTGTGATGGATGTTGTGAAGAGAAACAGGTTGAGATGGTTGGGTCATGTGTTGAGGAAGGATGAAAGTGACTGGGTGAGAGGAGTGTTAGTGGAGGACGGGGAAGACTGAGAAAAAGTTGGCTAAACGTGGTGGAAGAAGAAATGTGGGCAAGGGGATTAAGAAGGGGAGATGCAGAAAACAGGGTAAAGTGGAGAAGATTGTCATGGGGCCCGCAAGGCTAACCCCCGCTTTAGCAGGGAAAATGACCTTTAAATGCGTGTGTGTGTGTGTGTGTGTGTGTGTGTGTGTGTGTGTGTGTGTGTGTGTGTGTGTGTGTGTAGGCTCTAGTCAAATAAGATAGTCCTCAGAGGCCAGGCCTTAAATTAAGAGAAATAAGAGAGAGAGAACATAAAGTGAGGAGTGAAAATGAGTGAGTAAGAAAAGTGTGTGATGTCTGTTTGCAAGAAAGAGATATTATAACTCGGCCGGGAGTTATAGTTTGAGTGAGACAGAAAGCAAGACCAACAATCCTGACATGGTGAGTGTAAGATGGTTCCAGGCACCACTTTAACGTTCCTAAGTCAGAAAGGTAGTACAACCCTGAGCAGTTGCCGTCTACAACCTACTACCTAAAAAACCGGTCGAACCGGATGGGTGTTTTTTTTTTTGAGACACCATCTCCTTACTGGATGGATGGCCATCGGCTCCCTAAAGGAGCTCATCCACCCTTTATCAGGTCTTGTTTTTAGTCCTGCAGGGTGTCACAGTCACCCTCCCCATTCAAGTAAATTAGATATAGTGGCTGTTCGTTCAAGTTCCTCTGGGTTGGAAGAATATGCACACTCGACTCTAAGCTGTCCAGTATGGGTTTGAATCCTGACTCGGCTTTAAACTGTCATCTCAGTGTTTCATAGGAAGAGGGATTCATCAATGTGTGTGCCGTCCCTCGGATGGGCATTAAACTTGGATTTCCATTTGCCGGCATTAATTGTTGGATGTTAACGATCATATGGTGTCCTTCATGAAGAGTAGGTGAGCTATCACCGGCACCATGAACAAATGACAAATTCCTACCCCAGCTACTGCAGGGAAGGCAATACCAAACCACGCAGTATAATCCTTGCCAACAAACTGCTTTGACAGCACTGGCACTTTGTAATGGTACCTCAGAATCAGAATCAGTACAAACCCCTTCAGTTTTAGCTAACTATTTTATCTGAAAATGCCAACTTGACGATAAACTGTTACCTGAATGCTTTGCATGTTGCATCAATGAGTGCACCATTCAGAGGGGATATTAATCTGGGTATCTACAATTTGTGGTGGCTTTGTTGGTGGCTTCAATAATTTGGTTTCAGAGCAACTAGCAGATCACCAATTTATTTTCAGACCAGGTCACTGGACTTTGGACATGGTGCTTCGACTCACCCAACAATGGATGGAGCCCCTCAATGTCAGACATAAGATCGAGCCATCACTCTGGACATATCTCATGCTTTTAATACAGTCTGGTATCATGCCTTACTCTCCAAACTCTCTACCTATAGCCTGTATCTCACTGGGCTGCGACAGCTCGCGACAAAATGCGAACGGGATTCTCCAAAATGTCTCAAAACGTTCGTGGTGGTTCTCAATTTCCTCGCGCGAGTCGCAGGACATCACTCTGATATTGCTTGAATTTTGAACATGTTCAAAAATTTCGTGCGACAAATTTTCTCTCAAAATAGTCTCAGAGTCGTCGCAGTTGTCTCGAACCCTTCTCAATTTAGTTTCCGTGAGTCAGAAGGTGCGACAAATGTGAGACCACTTTGTGAGGGATTGGTGACCTCTGAAACTAAATTGTTACTGATTGTAGAAAAAAATGATAATCTGTCCTGGGACCCCTGAGAGTTTCGTAATTATATTGCAATTTGTTCTCAATGACGTGAGACATACGTAAATGTGAGATATTCGTGAGACATACTCAAAAATAAATTCAGTGTGATTCCAAGTGAAAATTATCGCAATTTTGTGTCTCCAATGAGTCGCGAGCTGTCGCAGCCCAGTGAGATACAGGCTTTAGGCATCGAAGGCCAACTCCACACATGGCTCACTGACTTCCTTTACTCTCGAAGCCAAGTTGTTGTGACTCTCAATGGAATCCTTTCATCTCCTCTCCCTGTCAAGGCAGGCCCTAAGGCAGTGTTCTGGGCCCAGTCCTATTCCTGATCTTCGTCAATGATCTCTCTGACTCTTTGGAAAATCCTCTTTATCTATTTTTCTGATGACTCCACTATCTTCCGTGACATCCCTCATCCTTCAGACAGGCAGGCTGCAACCTCTTCCCTCTCTTAAGACCTTAAAAAAATCACAAGATGGTCGAACGCTTGGAATATATCTTTCAATCCTGACAAATCTCACACTCTCACTATCTCTCTCCAAAAAAGACCTCGGTTGGAGATCAAAAGCATGTGATCTGCAATATACTTTCTTAACAAACCTCTTGAAGTTCAGTCATTCAAATTCCTGGGTTTCACTATCAGCCATGATTTTTCTTTGGCAAACCACATTTCAAAGTTGATCTCCAAATCCAACTGCCGACTGGGCATCCTCTGTCATACAATGTCCTTCCTTGGCACACTTAAACTCCTATCCACCGACAAGGCTTTCATCCACCGACAAGGTTGATGGAGCTTTATTTCATCTGCAGCTTGATTTCACCCTTCTGGTGAAACTACTGCTCTCCCCTCTGGGCTGGCTCCCCTGCCTCACATCTTGCTCAGCTTGATGCCATGCAAGCCAAGGCCTTCAAGATTATTGGAATCTCCCACAATGAAGATGAGTCTATGGATCTAGCACATCATTATCGCAGACAGGTCAGTGGTCTCTGTCTTCTACCTCCTCTTTTCTGGTATTGCGCTCTCTGCTCTTTCCATGCTTTGCCTCCAAACCCCAGGTTTCTGCAGGACTCACATGGTACATCATCAACCCCCTTCTGGTGAAACTACCTAAATCCAGGATCACTGCTCACTTCCACGCATTTGTTCCTCATTTTTCCCACCTGTGGAATGAACCTCAGCATCCTCTTCAATCTCATTCTTCCCTGGCTGGTGAGAGAGGAACCAACACCCAGCCAATTTGCATGGTGACAATTGAAATCACCACATATGAGGAAGAGAGAGTTGGGATGAGTGGTTAAAAGTTTGTCCATGTTGTGAGAGAGAGAGAGAGAGAGAGAGAGAGAGAGAGAGAGAGAGAGAGAGAGAGAGAGAGAGAGAGAGAGAGAGAGAGAGAGAGAGAGAGAGAGAGAGAGAGAGAGAGAGAGATATGGAGAGAGATGTAGATGTAGATGGAGTTGTCACTGTTAGGAGGAAGGTACAACACACAGAGGTACAAGAGGTGGGAGTGGAGGAGAAGTCACAGTCAGATGTACTCTTGGGAATGGGAGGTGTAAGATCAGTACATAGACAGTGAGAAATTCATGTATAGTGCAACTCCGCTGCCGGGCATGGTTTAGGCCCATCAAATAGGAGGAGACGATAACTGGGGAGAGACACTAAGGAGTCAGCGATGTCCTGTGGGAGGAAGGATTCTGTTAAACAGATGATGTCTGGTTTATAGGCAGTAACCTGAATTGAGAGAACTGTCAGGTTGGAGTGGAGACCTCAGATGTTTGAAGTCCACACAGTTATAGATTGGGGGGGGGGAGGAGGTGTTGAGAGTGTGCAGGATGGGGGTGGGAGGATTTGCTCAAGCAAGGTGAGTTTTAGGGGGCAGGGTGAAGGGGAAGGTTTGTGTGTGTGGGGGGTATGGGGGAAGGTTTGAGTGTGTGGGAAGGTTTGAGTGTGTGGGGTGTGGGGGAAGGTTTGAGTGTGGGGGAAGGTTTGAGTGTGTGGGGTGTGGGGAAGGTTTGCATGTGTGGGGTATGGGAGAAGGTTTGAGTGTGTGGGGTGTGGGAGAAGGATTGAGTGTGGGATGCGGGGGAAGATTTGAGAGGGTGGAGTGAAGGGGACGCATTGAGACGGTGGGGTGAGGAGGAATGCAGAAAGGGGGTACATGAAGCTTTGAGCGGGTGGGGTGGGGTGGATGCTTATTCCGATTCCAGATTCCCAACTTTGACAAATGGAGATAAATATCATGGGATGGGAGATAAGATCGCTTGTTGAACACACGGATAAATTGGTGGACCATGCGCTGAGCAAACACCTCTGAAAAATAATCTTTGTGAAGAAGAAGAGACATATTGTGGTGTAAAAGGGAAACACATGTCGCATTTCTGAAGGAGATGCAAGGGTTGAAAATGCATTTTCAAATTTATTTTAAATTCTTTTGAAGGAGTAAGAAGCATTTATATTAAATGTTGATTGAGTTTGGAGATATTGAGAAATAGGGGGATGAGGAAAAAAATGTAGAACCAGAAGCATAAGGAAATGCAAGTGGAAGTGAGAATCGTTATGGAGTGAAAAGAAAGGCGTTTTTTTTGTTTTGAAGGGAGGAAAAGAAATAGGATAATGTAAAGGAGGTAGAAGCAAGATACCCAGGAATAAGGGAACAAAACGAGGAACATAGAGAAAAATCATTTTCACACTTTCTGTCTGAGATTGGCCTCATCGGGCCTTGAACAATACAAAACCAAACAAAGAGCACAAACAAATAAACATGAAATATTGCACGGGATTCAACAGCAACATCCAGACAAGCCAAAACAACATTACATTCCAGTGAGCTAAAAATATGACCTATCCCGTAAGGAAAACTCACCTTTATGAGGTGGAAACGAGGAACTCAGATTTTCACCACCACGTGCAGAAAGTTCGGAACTGGAAGTCAAAACATATTATGCATGCAAAAATTACTGAACTTTGACCTTCTGCCCTCTGTGCTTCATACATTTATATTCCTCCCTCTCTCCTTTTCCCCCCAACTCCTTAAAACATTCCTTTCACAGCCTTATCCTTCCTCACCTCAATGTTTTTATGCATCTGCTGACGAAGTCGCCGGTGGCATTAAGTCCGTGATAATTTTCTCTGTTTTCTCTGCAATCACTTATCCGATTGACACAAAATTTTCACCATAGGTGCGAATACTTATGTAAAAAAATTTTTTAGGATAACTACGGCGTAATAGGTCACGTGGTGTGGCAGCTATGTTAGAAAAAAGGAAAAACTTTGGACCTCTGTCTCTCCGAAACTGCTCCATGGAAAAAATTGACACTTGGTACATGTCAAGTATTCCCAATAGGAAATATGTATGATTTATGACGGTCACAGGTGGCTTTGTTATGACATCATAATTGCATACATCGAATGCATTATCTGATCAATATGAACATTTTTGATGGTTTTCTTGGGCTAAATTGTATGGGGGGTGGGGGTATTGATGACGTCATTGGTCATGTGGTTCGGCAACTGCATTTTTTTTTTAAACATAAAAGCCTTCAAAAATCTTCTTCTCCGAAACGGCTGAACAGATAGAGGCAAAACGTTTCAATTATGGTTGCCGATGTTGCCTATGACAAAAAGTTCTCCACCTATGATGTCATGGTTTGGCAGCTTTGATGTTTTTTTGAAGAATAACGATTAAAATCTTCTCCAGAAGAGCTTCGCAGCTCGAGGGGAAACTTCGCCCACTTGTTCCCCAAACCTTGGGGATACCAAGATGTTCACAAATAATTAATAGGTCACATGGTCTGGCAGCCACATTGGATTGAAAAAAAATCTTTATATATATATATATATATATATATATATATATATATATATATATATATATATATATATATATATATATACTCTCT